>JACBYL010001103.1:0-20498 GCA_015266385.1 Trichoderma oligosporum | reverse complement strand
TATATATATATATATATACAACATAATTTAAATCTTGCGCTTAGTAAGTGTCACCCAAAAGTCGGATGCAAAGAGAAAGATGGAAGCCTGTGTCTTGATCGGAGTTTCAGGGTTCACTATAGAGAAATCAAAGCGTCGCACGAGCTGTCACGCCAAACCAAAGACCGGAGTTATCAAACATCAGTCTTTTGTTTTTTTATAAGAATCTTTCAGTGTGAAATTGTAACGTACCTCAAAAACGGCCTTGTGCAACTCCATCAGGGCAATTGGCTTTCCGAGACAAGAGTACTTGCCGTAGCCAAAATGTGTTTCTACAGCGTTCATCATACATCTTAGTCGATCATCTCGAGCGACGAGCCACCTCTCTGGACGAAAGACATCAGCGTCCGCACCCCATATGGCTTTTGAGCGGCCAACTCCATGGAAGCCTTGGCCGATCTCCGTGCCACCGGGAACAAAGTATCCGTTGAGATAGTCGCCCTCTGGCGGCACTGTCTTGAAGCCGAGACCGCCAACCGGAGGCCACATGCGAAGACCTTCACGGATGACGGCTTGTAGGTAAGGTAAGGATTGGGTCTGCGTCCAGGTAATGGGGTGGCTAGCGTTAGGGGAAGCGCGGCGAATTTCATTGATGAGAGTATTGTAGGCTGGAGGTGAGGTGATGAGAGAGAGGAGGATCATGCGGAGGGCGTGAGCGGAGGAATTAGAGCCGGCGATGCTGTTCAATGTCAGTTACAAGGAGAGGAAAAAAAAAAACTAAAAGCTAGGGGTAAAGGAGACGCACATGGAAAGGAAAACCTGTTGAATGAGATCAGTTTTGGACATGCCATTGTCGATATGAGCTTGCATCATATCATGGGCTCGTGGAGTCTTTGGATCTAATCTCGTCTCTACATAGCCTCGCGCAAAGCTTTATAGTTTTATAAAAGAAACTCAATCAGCGTTTCGTACTCTTGACTAACCGCTTATTAAATAGATTTCTTTTTGCTCTGACTTACCGCATTAATCGACCAAAGCCAACTTTGTCTCCCTCCTTCGGTAGCAACAGTCGCAAGGGCCATGTATGGACGACGCCCGCTAGCGAAGGCATCACAGAGACGATATTCATCAAGGGCAGCGACGTGGTGTTGATTTCGTTGTACTGATATAGATCTTCGTCCTTATCAAGATAGCCAAAGGGCTGTCCGAGAGCAATGTCGCCTATGGCGTCGAGAGCAAAGAATTGCGTCTTCTCGGCCATGTCGAAAGGTCGGATGTCAGAACCAGATGAGACGTACTTGCGCTCCAGAAGGTCAATGAAGCTTAGCAATTGGCGGTCCATGCTAGCTTCGAAGCTGAAACCATCGTTTGCCTTACCAGAGAACTAGAAGAAGAAGAAAAATTGATAAGCCCCAAGTTTCAATATTAGTTTTGTCAAGATCAGAACTTGAGTAGGAGTCCTACACCAGGAGTCATTAAAGCGCGCATCTCTTTATGCTTGGCCGGATCTCTGAGAGACACCACATTGTCTACGCCGGGGACGATCTTGCCGCTTGCATAGAATATTCCTTTGGTGTAGGAGCTGCGGACAGCGGACATATGACGGAGCACGTCTGGGTCAATTGATAGTAGTTGATTGGGGCCGATGCGTACAAGAGGACCTACAAAGACGACAGATAAAGTGAGTATGAAGTTAGAAAATACTAATACTAATAATAATAATAATAATAGTAAAGATGTTTAATGTAGTTGTAGAATTGCGTACCATAGGTGTCGGCAGCTTCTTTTAACCGTTCATGATACCTCCCTGATAATGCGCCCGAGAGCTGCCACCATATCGTCCATGCAGCGCTGGCCGGCCCAGGTATATGTCGTAGCCGACGCCAGGAGTAGATTCGTTGGTACGCAAATGCGAGAAAGGTTACAATGCAGGCATAGAACAAGTAGATGCTTATGTAGGACATCATGGGCCTCTTGAACTGTGGGTGAGATTTATCCGCGATTCGATCTGATTACTGAGGAAGAAGAACATGTGTAGACGGGGGAAGGGACCTTAAGGGGGGGGGATGCGATTATGTGATACATATGTTACGGGGGTTATAGGTAAATGAAGATGTATATACGAAATGCGTCTGGGTAGTTTTTTCAGCTCTGCAACTCCATAGTACGAAAAGAAGAAGAAAAGAAGAATGAGAGTAAGAATTTCGATATTTGAAAGGGGGATAGCGGCCAGTGGAAGGGCGCTGATGTGAGTGCATACCATATAATTGGTATCTCAAGACTTGAATTGTTTTAGCTTCAAATCTCGACCACGGTCAACCTAGCTAGTTATTTTTTTGAGTCAAAATTGCAAACGGGGTTCGCGGCTGAAAGCTGAAGAGAGAGAGAGAGAGAGAGAGAGAGAGAGAGAGATGAGATGAGAGCCTCTGGATAAGGCATGAAAAGTAAAAGGACTGACTACACGTATGTAGGTGCGCACAATCACTGCCTACAACTACTCTGTATAAGTGTTATGCTGAGAGAAAAAAAAAACTGTATTAATCATCTACTCTGTAGGTTTGTAGGCATTCATTCACAAGTACGGGGTAGAGAGTAGGGATGATACAAGTACGAGTACGGAGTGCTGTAATATTCTGTTGCCACACTTTTAAGAGGGGCGACTCCATCTCTTTAATACAAAAACACGGGACGGGGAGAGCCGGGTTACCGGGCCAGGGCAATAAATAGCGCCGGGGGAGAGGCGAACGAGTATCAGCCAACAGCTGCAACTAATTTGACTTGACAGGATGGGCTAGAATAGGTAAAAATAATGCGTCTGCATGGTGGCTGTTTTGGTCCGTCTGCATATTCATTGGATGCGAGCCGTTACTGTTCTGGCCTGATGAGTTCTTGTTGGTCGAGGAGCTGGGCTACGTGTAGGTTTTTCTGTTTGATTTATTCAAGGTGAATAGATGGACCCCGATAGGTAAATAGTATCTATAGCTAAAGCTATTTATACCAGCGGAGACTTTTAATTTTTTTTATTACTAGAGTCCTTGGCTTTCATCTACATGTAGGTATTATACTCTGTTTGATGCGACTACATGATGATGCCTTAGGTACTGGTAAGTGCCAGCTGAACACGCATATAGGCGCATCTTTAGCCACTACTATATCTTCAGACCCAACATCAGGCTAAACCATTGCATGTACTCCGTACGAAGCACAGTAATTGTTAATTGTATTACACACTACAAAGCCCTAACGTGTCAAGTCAGATGTCTAATATTAATGGACCAGACATGATATCAAATTGTTCTCCGTATGACGGGCGGGAGCATCCGTCAAGCTCCCTTTAGCGGGCTCCACCGCTAGAAGGTGCGCTAATGCTGTGCTATTGAGGCTAGAGAGGGAGGCGAACAATAGTACTGTCTGTCTGTCCATCTTTTAACCAGACATAAAGGGACAAATATGTTCGGAGTAGATACGTAGGATATGCATAAATAAATTGATTACTATCTAGGAATACTTAGCAGTCACTGCTGCGAGCCTTTAAGTGAGTCACTCGTGTTAGTGATGATTATAGCTTACAAGATCACACGAATTCAACAAGTACCTCGTTGATCAATTTCTTTTCTAATTCATGTGGCGAAAGAGGTTCTCGAGTAGGTAGATGTAACACACAGGCCGCAACATCATAAAGGCAGGGAGTATCTAAGACAATGTCGCAAATATTTGATCCGGCAAACCTGGAAGGAATTGTGACAAACAGGTAGTATTAGGTGAAGTTATACTCAAAGCAGGTAGTTCTAGACCACCTTACAAGCTGCATACTAAACTGAACTGTTCTGCTCATGAGCACTCCATTTCTTCTCAAAAGAGAAAATTAGAGGAAAAAGAAAGTAAAGATGACCCCTGCCAAACCCGGAAATCCGGTTTCAACGGCTTATCCAGTGGCTTTTTTCCGATTGCTTGGATCGTACAAAAAAAAAAAATACTCCGCCCTCCCTCTACTTGTAGTGTAGTACAAAACAAAACACGAAATAATGCATTTACCTCTTGTACTAATCTAGTACTGAGAAGTACTTGTAATGCAGCAGGCTGTATTTGGATGCCAAGAAAGTACGTCAATCGGTGGCTGAGACACGGCGACGTGTTCATTACTGAGACGAGACATTTTGATTGTCTCAGTCGGACCAAGAGTTCGGTCTGCATACACACACCCCATCATCCCTTAGATACCATGTATATACAAACTTGTATTTTTCCTAATTATTTATGATATACGTCTCGTTGCACAAGAGTCTTACCGATGCTGCTGTGATGACTTTGCGGAGTATATGTCATTTTGCCCAAGGCCGATCGCTGTCACAGAGGACTTTCCACAGGGTCGGCCTGGTCTTCACCAAGACACTTGCAAGAGGTGTTTGTGAAACAAAGGGTAAAAATCCATAGAGTAAGTACGCTACATGATTTAGGGATTCCAAATAAGTGAAAAATGAATAAAATTAAAAATTAAAAATTAAAATTAAAATTAAAAAACCAAATCCATGAATGAACCAGGTTTGTAAACCTTTACATAACAGTTTTTGCTCATCTCACCGCGATGATATGTTACCTTGTTAGGCACTCCCTATCTAGCAGTCATGAGCTCATCTTAACACAAAGTATCTATTGAACATTCTATCTAATGATTCTCTTGTAATATAATCCATAATTCATTTAGCATCTATATGACCTTCTTGGATTCCCTCTTCGTATACACTAACCCATTCTTCATGTTACCAAACCACAGCGCCCATGTATCTATAATCAGATTGAGCCGTCCATAATATGGGCTGACTCCAGTCGCTTTTGGTATCCGATTCGTCGCCTTGATAAAATAGTTGCTCTTTGCACTTACGCTCGAAAAACTCGGCATTCCTTCTTTCCTCTCAATCACTGGCACAACGCTGGCTGCCTCCTCTGCTTCCATCTGCTTAACTACCCGGATGGCCAGTCTGGTCATCGCATCTGCACCAGGCGTCCACGTCGTAGTCGTGTAGCCAAATATAGACGCCACGTTAGGCAAGCCCTCCACCAGACAGCCCCTCCATGCGTATTGTTGCCCAATATCTATGACTTTGCCGTCAACTCGCAGCTGAAGCCCACCAAATAATTGGATGTGTAATCCGGTAGCGGTGACAATCATGTCTGCTGGCAGCTCGCGACCAGACTTGAGCAGTATTTTGTCTTTAAAAACCGTGTCGATGATGTCCGTTACTATTTCAACATTGTCACGGTGTAAAGCATCAAAGAAGGCATTGTCAGGTGTCAAGCACAGCCGCTGCTCAAATGGCCCGTAGCTTGGATTAAAGTGCACCGCAGGATCAATTGTTTTCGGTAACTGCTTTCCCAAATCAAGCGTGACTAAAAAGCGTCCAAGACGAGGATACCGTAGGCAAAGTTCTGAGAAAAATACTTCAAAAGGCACATCTATCCAGTAACTAATCCAATGCACCCAGGACACGGGTAGTAATATGGACAGAATGCTCTCAAGTTTAGATCTTGTTGGTATAGATATCACATAAGAAGGCGTTCTTTGGAGCATGGTGATGGACTTTGCCTTGGGAGCCATCGCGGGCAAGATTGTAACGGCGGTTGCGCCACTTCCGACGACTATGATTTGCTTGTTACTGTAGTCAAGCTCCTCTGGCCACCACTGCGGATGTACCACTGTCCCTTCAAAGGTCTCGATACCAGGTATGGGGCTCTCCAGAGCCCTTTCATACGAATAGTACCCCATGCAGCTAAAGAGAAAGTTGGCCTTATAGTGCTTCTTAGTGCCATCAGCATCGACCATCAACGTCCATTTTTGCTCGGTGCTGCTCCAATCGCAGCTAAGGACTTTGTGACGGAATCGAATCTTTTCGAAGATTCCATCTTTCTTGGCAGCATCTTCCAAGTATTTGCAAATCTCCCCGCCAGAGCCAATGTTGTGGGGGAGATTCCATGGATACCAGGTGAAGCCGAAGGATCTCAAAGATGAGTCGCTGCGTACACCAGGATACTTGAAGAAGCTCCAAGTTCCACCAATGACGTCCCGTGCTTCAATAATAGTCAAAGTTCGGTGAGGAAGCTCATTTTGCAATCGGTGAGCAGCATTGATGCCGCTGAGGCCCGCTCCAATTATCAGCAAGTCATGCTCTTCAATGGGCAGGTCAGCCATTGAGTCAGGATTGTGGCGATTAGTTTTTGATTAATTATAAGGAATTTATAAGAATAATACACATGAAGATATAATTGAGAGTAGATTAAGCCAAGATGCCTCCTCTCGAAGAATTATCTCGCTGCGGGGTACTCCGTATGGAGTATGGAGCAGCTACCTTACTAAAGGTACTTAGGTAATTAGGGTACATATTCCTCCGCCTAAGATACTATATACTCCGCAGTACATATATATTATTACGAGTTCCTCCTGGTGGAAACAAAATGGAAGCGGTGTTTGATCGACAGAAAAGCGAAGCATGTTTTATTTTTTTATATTGAGAAATGATCAAATCTTTGTTCATGATGACTACAGGGCAAACCTGCTTGGTAATTATAGAAGACTGTGTACGGAGTACGGAGTTACTCCCTTAGGTAATGAACCAGGGATTAACATAGCCTTGTACTCCGTAGTTCTACATCACACACGCTACAGTAATCTTGGAGCTGTAAACTCTTCACTCCTTTTAAAGTCTTCAGCACGGCACCAACTTGCATGTCCAGCTTATTGACAATCCCTATGGGGGTTTATATAATTGTCATGAAAAATAAGCTAAATCAATCCTTAACATGTACCTAAGTAGCCGAGAATCCATTCAGCCAATAGTTGCTGCTCTTTAGCTTTAATAGTGTCAAACATTTGTGATGCCTTTGACGTCTATTCGGTTATCATTATTATTACTTTGATTAATTTTCTGAAGCGAATAGAGATGTCATTGTTTTCTTTTTATGCTTTGAGAGCTTGGAATTTGCAGACTTGACTTTGAAACGGACCATTTGTTTACTACTTACCTACCTACTCACCTACCACTGTTCATTGAGTTTTCATCGACCTGCAAGCTCAAATCAGTCGCAGGTCATATTATGTCAAAAATCATATACACACACACACACACACACACACACACACACACACACACACACACATAAATAATATATATTTACTCTCGTGGCTTATCTCCAAGGCCTAGTTAAACAAATCCCCAATGTAATGGCCCAGGTCGTTAATATGCAGCATATGCAGCCGGTCTCTTCCCAAGTATCGACCAGCCCCACACCAGCTTCGGCCTATGGAAAACCCGGTTGTGGGTCAACGATTTCCGCATCGAAGCAGCTAGAAGGCACCTGGATCTGCCTTTATAGACCCCCACACTGAATTCTTTCAAACCAAGCTAATCATCTCCAAGTTTCTAGCACTGGACCTTTTTTTCTTCTTCTCCTACCAAAGAATTGACCACACTTCAATCCTTCTTTTACTTAAACAAAAGACTCTTTCTCAATCATGGCTTCCGCAGACGAGCTTAAAGCTCTAGGCAACAAGGCCATCGCCGAGAAGAATTTTGACGAGGCTATGTAAGTTAGAGCGCGGCGCACATCACCCCACTTCGACCCCTCCGAGATGTTCTGCTCTTGAAGAATTCCAAGAACTTGTCATGACATCTGTGTTTTGTTTTGTTTTTTTAACTTTGTTATAGTGAAAAATTTTCTCAAGCTATTGAGCTTCAGCCTGAAAACCATATCCTTTACTCTAACCGTTCTGCCGCTTACGCTTCAAAAAAGGACTGGAACAATGCGTTGAAAGACGCTGAGAAGACGACTGAGATCAAGCCCGACTGGGCCAAAGGCTGGGGACGAAAAGGTGCTGCTCTTCACGGTATAGGCGATTTGGCCGGAGCAAACGATGCCTACGAAACGGGCCTCGAACATGACCCTAACAATGCACAGCTAAAGAGTGGGTTGGCCACAGTTGAGAAGGCCTTACAGCAGTCGGCAGGTAAGTTTGAGCAAAGCAAAAAAATTGGGTGAAAAGAGGAAAAAAAAAAAGGCCAACTAACAAAAGATCTTATAGGCTTTGGAGCGGACCCGACCGGTGGCCTCGGTAACATGTTCAAGGATCCGAACATGATTCAGAAGCTTGCTTCTAATCCCAAGACAAGCGCGTATCTCGCTGATCCCGCATTCATGGCGAAACTACAACAAATTCAGCAAAATCCACTCAACTCTCAAGATATTTTCAGTGATCCGAGAATGATTCAAGTGTTGGGTGTCATGATGGGAGTTGATATGGAAGTCCGAGACAGCCCCCCTGAGGGTAGCCAGCCTTATACCGTCTCTGCGGATACACCCATGCCAGATGCGCCAAAGAAGCCTGAGCCAAAGAAACAACCTGAACCCGAACCCGAACCTGAACCCGAACTTGACGAAGAGGCCCAGGAGAAGAAGAAGAAGAAGGAGGAAGCTGACAAGGAAAAGGCTCTTGGCACAGAGAATTACAAGAAACGAAAGTTTGATGAGGCTATTGAGCATTACAGCAAGGCGTGGGAGCTTTATCAAGACATTACGTACCTCAATAACCTTGGTGCCGCTTACTTTGAAAAGGGAGATTACGACAAATGTATCGAGTCATGCCAAAAGGCAATTGACGAGGGCCGACTAATCTACGCCGACTTCAAGCTTATCGCCAAGAGTTATGCTCGTATCGGTTCTGCTCATGAAAAGAAGGGAGATCTTGCCCTGGCCGTTGAAAATTTCAACAAGTCTCTGACCGAGCACCGAACCCCTGACGTCCTGAACAAGCTCCGCGCTGCTGAGCGAGCAAAGACCGAGTCCGCTAAGCAAGCATACATCGATCCTGTCAAGGCTGAGGAGGCCCGTGAAGAAGGCAACAAGAAGTTTAAGGATATGGACTTCCCTGGAGCCGTGGCCGCTTACTCTGAGATGATCAAGAGAGCACCGGAGGACCCCAGAGGGTACAGCAACCGCGCTGCTGCCTTTGTTAAGCTATTTGAGTTCCCTAGCGCTCTAGACGACTGCAACCTAGCTATCAAGAAAGACCCTACCTTCATCCGAGCTTATATTAGGAAGGCACAGGCTTACTTTGGTATGCGCAAATACTCTGACTGTGTGGATGCCTGTGAAGAAGCGTCGCAGGTTGATGCGGAGCACCTTAAAGGTGCCAACGCTCGTGAGATTGAGCAACAGCAACAGAAGGCTTTCTCTGCCATGTACTCCGCTCGAGAGAACGAGACAGAGGAGCAGACAAGGCAGAGGCTGATGCAAGATCCTGAGGTTAGTTTTTTCTTTCCATCTACTTCAAACTCTGGATAAGTATTTGCTAACAATTGGTTTTTTTTTTTTCCTTTTAGATCATGAGCATTATGCAGGATCCAGTCATGCAGTCCATCTTGCAGCAGTCTCAGTCGGATCCAATGGCCCTGCAAGAGCACATGAGGAATCCGGGTGTACGATCCAAGATTCAGAAGCTAATAGCTGCAGGTGTTATCCGAGTTGGAGGTCGACCATGAGAGTAAAAGTTTAAAAAAGGATGAGATTCAAATTGAACTAATGAGTCAATGAAGTAAAATTCATATTTAATGAGAGTAGCTTTTATCATTTTTGCTTGTCTTGCCTATGGGCCGTGTACATTCTCTCCCAGCTGTTGTTACGTGGTGATGCCGTCTACTAGTCTTGTTACGATAATGCTTCGGTATAATTACTTGATACTGGGGAAATGGAGGTTTTCCTGGTTTAATTGTGCCTCTGATATATTTACGTAAATCTATATGGAACTCTCCTTAAAGGGGAACAAAGGCACTGTGCGAGATTGGCCGCATGCTGATGACTACCTACTACTACCAAGCTACGTCCTACGGAGTATAGACGGAAGTAGATAAAACAGTTTACTGTATTCCGTATCTCGTTGCTGTTTTGATGATGAGTTGAGACAATTCTGATTCTATATTCCCTGCAAAGCCAAGACAGCTTGCGTACTATAACAGCTCCTTTACTCGCCACCTAAAGTCCACGGCGGCAACATCTGACAACCAAATACAAGTCTTCTTGTGAGCAGCGTGATCAAACCTTCCAGAAGCTTTGTACAGAAACTCTGTACCAGGACTCTACTGCTCATAAGCCTCTTCTTTACCGTATTTTCATCCAATGTTTGACTGCTAATGGGCTTCACAATAAAGCATGTTGCATTACAAACTTGAACTCACCAAAACAACTAACTTTCCTCAGCTTTACGCGCGCCACTAACCATCAAAAAAGAAACAATAAATAGTCATTCTCTAACGTGTTACTGACTGCATCGCTCCTCTCAGCCTCCACCAGTCGCGATGATTAAAAAAAAGGCAAAAGTATACTGCGCTTTGCCGTTCAATGATCCCTTACGACGGACCAAGTCTATGGCATGTGATGGATTGGAATCGGCCGCGAATGATTGTTATTTCCAAGAAGTGATGGCAAGAAGACGAAGATCTAGCCATTAAGAATCTCAGGAAGCACCTTGATATCCTTCCACCTGATGTCTACAAAATTTACCTGTCGCAGAGTGGCGATCCACTCAATGTCTCTACAGACCCGAAAGATGATGGATGGATTTGTATATACCGGCTTGCGATAGAGGAACTGGAACTCCAGCAGACTTTCCATAGTCAAATTATTATCATTCGCACTGAGCTTCGCGAATTAACTCGTAGGGCGCTAAATCTCAACCTCGTTTCCTATGGTGCACAGTAGGATGAGAAAGCTGTTTTCAAATATTTTCTAGTCTTGCAGTATGTTCGGCAGTTCTGGCGAGAGCTGAATATCGAGACTCGGCTCTCTCATTATCCGAATATCCTTCTAATTAATTAATAGAGGTGTGATTGATGGGATATACGGCAAAATCGTTGGCTTCACAGCCCTCTATATTCCCAGTCGTACTGTGAAAGAGAAGCCATCCTGAGGGCTTAAGCAGCTCATCCAAGTTGTTGATGGCTTAAAAAACTTAAAAATTGTATATTTCATCATGATATTGCGACTCGAAATCTCTTCATTAATCCTAAAGCTAATAATTTACTACTATTCGAATTTATTATTTCACCTTGTGGTCCAGGCTACACTTCTAACGTCGGCATTACTGAGATGGATGTTATGTTACTTTGGTCATATTTACTCTCTATGGCATAATAACTAGCGATAAACACTTTTCAAAACCTTCAATACTAATGATATTGAAGAGCTTGAAGAGTGGATGCCGGATCCGGGAGTGAAGCTTGATAAAACAGTCTTAGTCTACCAATCAATACTCTATGAATGGACGACGCAAAGGCGGCAAGGAAACTAGATTGGGATGTGTGCTGAAGCTCTAAAGTACATTAAATAGCCAGAAATTATATGATCTCAGGCCGAAGTAGAGATAGATGAATGTGACTTTCCTCATACAATCGGAGGACCGGATCGTCCTCACTTCCAAGAACGAGAAACAAGCAGGCCCTCCGTTGACTGGGAGCGGCCAGCAGAAGTTGGCTTGTGTGATGAGGCTAAGGTATTTCCCAAACTATGGCCATATAAAATCCTAAGGAAAAGGGACAGAAGGTTTTTGAGATTAAAGTGATTTTTATCTGGGCAGGCAATTTTCTTATTTCTTACTAGAATACGATGACTTTATTCAGCCATTTCTCCTTAAAGCGCAATAGTTTGGCTATACCGTCTATTCCTTTTTAAAAAATATATATATTCTTATACTATGCTGTCTCTTATATATTCTTTTATGAGAATATATATATTTACCCAGCTAGCAAATTGTCGTTTGCCCATAGTAGCACATGGAAATGACTTGCTCACTACTACCCTAAGCAAATACACCGACACTCTTGCTCACGGCTAACTTGATCAAGTCATCGGTAGCATATTTACCAACAAGATCTTTTTTCAGCTTCTCGTGTCCCTCCTTATCCTGCTTGCCTAGCATCTCTACATCGTTTGCGACTAACGGGTGCGAATCAGTCAGCTCGCTGAGAACAGAGACTAAGAGCGCATTCTCTTGGTTTGCACCCTCGCCCCAGGACTTATATTCTGCATCCTCTTGAAGACCACGCATAATGAGAATAACCCGCTCAAAATCGACCGTAGCGGGATGAAACGTCGTCAATACTCGACAGCCTTCTTCACCAGCTAGAAACTTATGTGCTGTGAACTTTGGGACCGTCATCTCCTCCCCAACCTTTAATGGATACTCCTTCATTGCTTCAGCATCCTTGACACCCTCTGGGGCCGTGATGACGGCCAAAGAGCCGGAGAGAAGTTTGAAGGTTTCCGTAAATTGGGTATGATAGTGCGGGAAAGTAGTGGCTCCGGGGCCAAGGTCAGCGTCAACTACTGATCGCTTGCCATCATTAAGCAGACCGGTTTCAACTAGCGTAGGTAGTTTATCCGCCATGGTTTGTCGCTAGTATTGAGGTTTGATTCGGGGATTCGTTAAATTGCTGTTGGTAATTTGTTACCTCCGAGCCGTGAGACTGTCTACACGCTGACTTGTAGCGTAGATATATACTGTATGTACGGAGTAAGGCTTACAATTAATTACTCAGCAATGGCACAAGCTAGCTGTTTGTTATTAAATGGTTCACCAACAACGCAAACCATTCATAATTAACTAAGTGAGTTAACTAACATATACTGTAACTAGCATGCAGCCTTGAATCACAGGCGCAGGCTATTCTTTCATTGCCATTAAGCACCGCATCTCTAATTCATCGAAAGGGTTTTTTTAAGACCTTATTGAGCCACCCGCGAGCCTTTAGGGCCTCTTCATCCTCTTCATATAGTCCGCCATTCGACAAATCCTGCGTACACATATGCAGCCACGTTTCTAGTTATCGAAAGCTAATCAATTTACTTACAATGCTAAGGAATGAGATTTTAGGTAGCTTCTTGAAACGGAATAAGGGATATATATCCATAATATATACACAAGTCAGGTGGGAAGGGTGGTTAAAGATTAATAGGAAATAGGACTCTGTGTCTTCATCGATCTCAATGTAGAACAAGAAAAGAAAACATTACTGCTAATACTAAAAAGCTTACTAAATGGGATCTGCCGCGTATATAATATTAGTTCAAATAAAGGAACAACGTAATTATAAAAATTAAACCCATTTAAGGTATCGTCTAGGAAATGTATTGTTTCTCAGAAACGTTTAGAGGAGCCACTATGCCTCGAATAAGAGGCGAGATCCCTTGATTTCTTCTTCAAAATAGTATCAACAAATCTTGTCACAGAAATCTTTATGGGGCCTATACAACCGTTACGATGCACCGTGTCGGAACATCAGTTCTGCCAGACACTTGTATAGGTCTCTCCTGACGATGAGGAGCTGAAAACAGCTTACTTACATCTTTCTTTCGCTGATATGGAACACATCCAGAGCTGGCGACTTGAGATGATGGCAAATATGCAAGAAATGATGCAGCCTAGGAAAGACTGCTCTCTTCTTGCCCCCAAATGAATAGGTTCCTGTGCTGTGCAAACCAAGCGGCAGCACTTTGAAGCTAACCGAAGCCTCGCCCTGCGTGACAGCTGAAGAGCTTGGTGATTTTGGGCGCAGTCTCGTGCATATTATGACTAATATCCTAACCAGTGGAATGACAAAAGAGGCTGGTATCCCACGACCATATTATTTTGACGACCACAAGTCCAGTATATTGGCATTAATGAGAGCAGAGCAGAATTTTGTGGATGTCAAGAAAGAAAATATATCGTCATTGTCATTGTTGTCGCTAGGAGAACAGCTGGTGTTAGGCAATTTAATTACTGAGGTGGCTAAAGTTGATGCAAGTAGAGATGGGAGAAACTTAGAAAGGCTCTTCATTCTTATACATGATATCACGGCTAAGAAGTAGATATATTTTGGGGAAAATAGAGTTCTAGGTCATTGTAGGTTCAAAATTAAGCAGATAGAAATATATAATGTACAATCATATGAGCCGCTTCCTCTGTCCGTAACTGTCTAGCTTAATGAATCTCCAACTTTGTCATTCACTCGGCACCATCTTATATGTATATGGCTTTTAATAATCTATATCTGACCTGGAGCATCAGAAGCATCTATATACGCGCATTTGACTGGGCAATTACCTATATCTCACGCCCATTTGGGACAAGGATGATTTCCATTCGACTCATCACCATTAGGCTCACCACCTTTAGACTCATCAACTTACTACGTCTAGGTACCGGGTGATACAACCCAATGCGAACATACATGATTCTCCACCGGCTCTCTGCAAGATGCCAATGGGACTCGCTCTCGCCCTGGCCACAGCCTTGAAATCGTCGAGAGGTTCTGTGGTGAAATGGATATTGTAGAAGAGAATATTAAACGTTACAAAAGCTTAATTAAGAAAGCGGCCACGACTGAAACTTACGGTTAAAGATAAGGATTCAAGTTCAGGTAGGGGTAATATGGGGCTCATAGCTGTGTGTACTCCAAGCCCGAAAGATTTTATAATCCAATAATTTCGTAAATGACATGTCTATTTACAATATGCAAAAGTATAACAGGAAAAGAGCAGCCTTAAGTATCCTTTCCTAAAACGAGCTGGCTCAAGTGAGAGCTCCGGGGGCCGGCCGGTTTCAGTGGAGCCAGACCCGAGATTGGCGTTTCCGGAGGGAATTGACATTCTCAGAAGATATATTATAGCTTAATGATCAATATTTAACTTAATTTGTATTTCTAAATTTAGATATATATATCAAAGTTTATTAGATTATAAATAATTATACACTTTCATAAATATACACAAACATATGCTTGTATATATATATATATTGACCCTAAGAAAAGTCCCAGCGCAGCTTGTTTTACTATAATTCCAATGGGTCAACTATCAAATATTCGGGATAACAAACTATCCGTTACTACTAAAGTGAGGCATAATCATTCATAGCACATGCAGATCATTATTTTAGGCTTGAGCCATCACAGATCGGCAGTAGCATACATGTAAGCTTACGCACAAGGAGTATTTGATAATGTCCGGAATTTTCGGGCAATAATAATGCAGCTAAAGGCTTTATTGGAGCTTGTTTCGCAGTCAAACTTGATCTATTTCTATTAACTTGCTTAAGAAAATAGTTATAAATAGTTATTCATTTGTTAACGATACAAATGGATTCTTTTTCATCGTCACTTCCTAACATCTACACCTTCAATGGATGAGCGAATGTTAAGTTGCATTTTCTCGCATATTTCTTATGAAATGAGTAAAGCGCTCGAAATATAAGATACATGTACTAATAAGGACTGATTGTAGAAAACCTCATTGCTAATTGGTGTAATGTCTGCCGTTCTTCTGCCCAATTGCCAATATCACTCAATTTGTGATCCCATAAAATATATAGTTCCTCGATTAGCCACTATTGCCCTGAATACCGTTGGAAATTACCAGGCGTATGATTCCGTCGGTAGTCAAAAGGAGAGGATTGCCGTTACCGCTAGTAGTAGCGACGCATTCGGTTATGAAGCCTGGAAACGCATTCTGCACAGAATCTTGGTTGAAAGTGACAGCGTTGCCAGATGCAAAGGCGCCGACAAATACTTCACACCTTCCTACCAGTTGGGAAATAGTTGACTCTTGGGCGCCGCCCGTTGCCGCTGGGATGCTGCACACGCCTGCAGAGCAATGTGCGGCTAACAGCTGAGTAACCGCCGTGTTGCAGTTCACGGCGTTAATGCCATCAAAGCCACCATCACCACATTGAGGTGTTCCGAAAGTCAGCTCGCCCAAAGACATTGTGGATTGAGCAGCTGCGGTATATGCCAAAAGGCCGGCGGCTAGCGAAATGGCCTTCATTGTGGCTGACTTCGTTAAGAAATTAGTTTGGCTGTTGTTGTTTCTTGTCGAGGTGCTACCAACGAGTGATAGATGTAAATGAGATGAGCTCTGTATTTATAGTTAATATGACCACTTCATAGCCTCTGAATCAGCACTTGATATTTTTATATTTAGGATAATAATGCACTCAATTACTTCGTAAGCCAGTATTTACTGGGTATTGGCTGTAGTTTCGGGATAATAAACTCACCGATTATGTGTAGCTATACGGACTCATCGGCATCCAAGTTCGAAACGGAACGAACTGTTGAAGGTATTTCGATACTAGTAGGGCGTAAAGCCGGATCATCGGCACTACTCTGGGGCTATTCTTCAGTAATCAATAACCGATTTATCTGCCCTAGTAGCCTAGAATGGGGAATTTTGTTCGTAATATTTGCGGTGAAGATATTGCGAACGACTCAACTTCCTCGCATTAGATGAGATTCCAAATCATATAATAGTTTGTAACCTTAGGTACGATTACCAGTAGTTAGGTGATTCCTTTATCATATTCTTTATGTCGTTTCTCTCCCTCTACAGGATTGATTTGCAAATGTAGATACTCAAGCACGAGTGGCCATATTCATTGAGAAATAGTATAGGATCTTGTTCAGTCTTTTATCAAGGTTCCAGGATCTACTATTTTTAGAGTCATATGGATCCATTTTGAGAAGCTACTAACGGAGTCATGCCAGGGGGTTTCAAAACGACCAAATCCCCTTACATATTAGCATGGGGGCACGTTGAGTGGGAAATCCGCTGTCTCCCTTTTTTGCGGAGTTGGTGGCCGCGTTGTTAGAGGATTCTTGTGCACCGTTTTAATGCAACATCAAGATGTAATAGAGAATAGTGCTTTGAAAACATTAGCTACCACATACTAGCTTTTCAATTGTTAAGGTCGCTCTCATCATCTATAGGAATATAAATAGAATACATTATGTACTCCGTACTCCTAGAACTGTTAGTTATCCATGTCGCCTTCATGTTAGCATAAATCGTTCCAGAGGCTCTATATGAACTGCCCTTGTGCCTCAAAGTCACTCCGCCTCAATATTCCATTATGTAATCCATCCCCGCGTTCTCAATGATGCCTAATCTGCCCAAGCAATATTTTCCTTTCACCTCCTTCAACTTCATTTTCATTAACTTGATGAATATCCACATAAAGCTTGATCTATTCTACTAGCTTATTCTCCACAAATTAGCATATGAGCAGCGCACTTAGACCTACCTTGGCAGCTAAACACACTTGCAATTACTACCAAAATATTAGCCGAACCCTGCAGAGCTTTTAGTGACAGCGGTCATGGATCGGGTACGATTTGGGCTGATCTTCATTCAAGCTGTCATTACTAGCTTCGCGCGCTTGTGGATGTGGTTGTCAGCAAGAGTAAAGAGCTCAGCAGTATCACGACAACAGCCCCAAGCCCTGCAGGAGCATTCTGCTCATCAGGTTTGTTGATCTAAAGGATGAAATAACCAATAATAATAAAACCTTTTTAGAACCGTTCTCGACAGCCTCTTGAGATGTTGTATCCTGGCCCAGCTAAAAGTGCCGAAGAAGAGCCTGAGGTTGAGTAAGCAATCAGTTAAACTTATAAATAAACATTAGTCTAATCAGCGCAGCATTATTGCTGTACATGGCCTCGGGTCAAACGTTGACTGGTCATGGACATGGAAAGATGGCGACAGATGCATTAATTGGCTTCGAGATTCCGACATGTTGCCCGCTAAGGTACCTAAGTCAAGGATTTTCGCATATAACTATGACTCAAGATGGCATGAGGATGCCCCGAAGACACGCCTCGAGCTCTGCGGAGAGGAGCTCATACATAGTATACGCTCACTCCGAGACGGTACCCCTAGTCGTCCGATGATATTTATCGGTCATAGCTTAGGAGGAAACATCATTGTACATGTGAGCCAGTATACAAGCACCTTTTCTTGAAAATACTTTCAGCTAATCTATGAGTTTAGGGTCTCTTGTATGCTAATTCTGAAGATAGATTTAAGTATCTATTGGATGCGACTGTCGGCTTAGTGTTCCTTGGCACCCCTTTCCGAGGCACGAAGTGGCAGCCCTTTATTGAATCCGTTGTGAATCTCACGACTTTAGCAGGCTCACATGATGGAATTACCAAGGAACTCAATTTCGACGAACCTAAATTGTTGGACCATCTACATGGCTTCTGCCGGCTGCTCAATAGGTTTTCAATGCCTGCTTCCTGCTTCAACGAACTCTATGAAACAGACTATGGAAAGCGGTTTGGGGTTAAGGGAGTAATAAAGGGAATGGTAAGTAGGACAAATTAACGCCTAGAACCTATGCTTACCTTTCTAGATTGTGAACGAGGCGTCTGCCTGCATCCCTGGCATTGATAGACATGCCCTCCAGACAGATCACTTAAAGATAAATAAATATCGTGGCCCCACAGACCGCTCATTCTTAATAGTATCAGCGACGATATCTGAGATGTGCGCTAATGCAAAGGATATTGTTCACCGTCGGCAAGATCGTGCGTTCTCTTATCCCCCCCCCCCCTTATTGCTAAGCTTGTTTATAGCAAGAGAGATCATCACCGATCGTACACGTAAGGATCCCTATCTACTAATACCCGAACCCTGCTGACAGATTGCCAAGATGCATTGAAACAGAAGCCTGAGGCTGAAGCCTGTCTACGCGGCCTCTTTCTGACTGATCCGTTAGAGGACAAGATTGCACTAAAGCGCAAGAAAGGGGACCGCGCTCTCGGCACCTGCGAGTGGATACTTGGCACAGAGGAGATCACCACTTGGCTTGGTTCCGCACAGAAAGCGAGCTTAGAGGGCCACGTTTTGTGGCTCCATGGTAACCCAGGGACAGGAAAATCAACTCTGGCTATATTTCTAACTGAGGAATTACCAAAGGCTTTCTCTACAGCAGAAGGAAAGACGCTGGCATATTTCTTCTGCGACTCTAACTTCGATAAGCAGAAGACAGCTATATCAATCATTAGGGGGCTTCTCCTTCAACTTATCCAACAGCGCCCACAGCTTCTTGACTACCTCTTGCCAAAGTATAAAGAGCGTGGAGCAGAGCTATTTAAATCATTTGACGCTCTCTGGGCGGTATTAGTAGCAGCGGCGGCGGATAAAAATACAGGCCAAATATACTGTATTATCGATGCGCTTGATGAATGCGATCATGAATCGCAAGAGACTCTGTTGCAGCAAATCCAAGAAACTTTCCACTCGGACGGAAATACGTCGTTAAATATTCACATATTAATCACCAGTCGGCCTTATCCCGAGATCCGCGAATACCTAGAACAGTTCACGAATAAGGATCTAGCCTCCTTCCCCAACGTGAAGCAAGACATTGAGATATGTATTGAGGAGAAAGTAAGGAAACTTGCTCAAAGGAAAGGCTATACAGATAAAGTAAGAGGGCAAGTCAGTGACATCCTTAACGACAAAGCTGAGGGCACCTTCCTCTGGGTTGGCTTAGCGTGTAGAGAGCTGGAAGACATTCCTTCGAAGGATGCCGTCAAAACCTTGGAGGATATGCCCAAGGGTCTTCATTCTCTCTACAAAAAGCTGCTTGACACGGCACTTGGACAGGGGACGGAGGCTAGTATGATACACCGTATCCTGAGCTTCGTCACTGTAGCCCTGCGGCCACTAAGCGTGTTAGAGCTCTCAGAAGCTTGTCAATTACACGAAGACGAAATGGATGTGGAGACCCGAATTCAATTTACACGCGAGGATATCGCATCCTGTCGTTTGATGGTCACTATTCAGGACAAAAAAGTGCTTCTTTTACATAAGTCTGTGAAAGACTATCTGGTTGGATCTGGTTCCAAGTATTTCATTGATGAGCTCCAAGCACACGCTGAGGTTTCTTATCGCTGTATTGACCTTCTTATTGATCAGTTCCATGCCAAGGAAAAGCGAAAAGACGAGTTTTCGGCCTACGCAACACGAGATTGGGTCAATCATGCACATATGGCGCTGTCGGAATTTGAAGTCCGGGAGTCGCAAGCCGAGTTTTTCCAACTCAATTCTCAGTGTCGGGAGCAGTGGCTAGAGATTTTGAGATCAGGCTTCATCTATGCTATCCCACAGGAATTCTCTATTTCACACGTTGCCGGACAGTGGGGAATCCCTGCCTTACTGGATTATATCGCCAATCAGAATTATCAAAGATCTGATGCTGGAAAGAAGATCTCATTTAATATTTTTGATTGCGTTGACAGTCGTGGCGTAACGCCGGTTGAGCAAGCTACTAGATACGGGCATCTAAGTGTTGTGTTAAAATTGCTAGATTTGGGAGTAAATCCGACTAATCAAGTGGTTATAGCAGCCGCATCATCTTCTGCCGGACAAGAAATATTGCACCTGCTTCTTGATAAATGGGGAGATGTAATCACTGTTACGGAGGAGGTTGTGAAAGCTGCGGCAGGCAATAGGTCGGATGGGAAGGAAATGATGACATTGCTCCTTGACCAACGAGGAGATGCGATCACTATTACAGAGGAGATCGTGAAAGTTGCGGCAGGAAATAGGTGGAATGGGAAGGGAGTGATGACATTGCTCCTAGACCGACGAGGAGACGAGATCACTATTACCGAGGAGGTTGTAAAAGTTGCGGCACAGAATGAAGAAGTAAT
>JACBYL010001102.1:0-37231 GCA_015266385.1 Trichoderma oligosporum | reverse complement strand
CTTATTTTTTTGCGTTCGCAGACTTTTGGCCCCTGACTGTAGACCAGTATCACAACCTAGAGGCTCCTTCACAGCAATTTTAGACCTCCCTGAGGCTTAGTTTATGCGTCTTGCTAGAAAAGGTTCAAGTTCTCTCCTCATTGAGAGTTTCACAGCATTCTTAAGCCCATCTAAGGCCTTTTTCTGCATCACCTTCAATTAGAGACGGTGGAGTTTCCTCAATGCCCTTCCGTAGAATTTAGCTGTAGTGGAAGATACTCATTAATAAAGTCTGTGAATTTCCACACGTTTTTGAATTCACTAGTGGCTAGTGCGACTTCATTCGCAATATACAGCGCCGCTGGGGAAAGGTAAATCGCAAGGAAGGATTCATTATGCGCAACATTCCAGTTATAACTTTGATTACTTTCACAGATACTTCATGAGAAGAAATGTCTGCTGTACAAGACTGCTTAATTATGTATTTTGGTATCTTAATACATTTGACTTTGACGATGCTGGCAGAAATTAACCGAAGCCTCTAGGTAAATTGAGTCGTATGAAGAAATATCATGGCCATGAAAATTGTTGAAGTTGGCGGTTGGAGAGCGTGGCAATTAGGGCCAATGAAGCTATCATCAGACACATACGACCATAGGTAGGAAAAGCTCGGGGCCCATTCAAGCTTTATCCCATTTTAACGTTAAGCCGCCTTTGGAGTTCATTTATGTTTAAGTTCGAGTTACACGTACCTCTCTCTATCTTTGAAAATATTAAGCCTCGCATTATAAACTAAGATAACTGGTAGACACTCATAAATCACATAACGTCACAAAACCAAATACTCGTTCTATTGCAGTGAGCTACCCCGCAATCAGCTGTGTGCCTCTCGGCCCGGCTCTCCTTTAGGGATCCTACTAAGTGTTAGGATTCGAGTCAGGATACTAGTGGGAAATGAGCTTCAGCCACTGATAAAGCAAGAGTCATTTCGCGGGGTGACCAAGGGCCCATTCTCCTACAACAACAACTCCCTTCTATCGTGAAATTTAAAGGGCATTTATTAAGTTGGTTCTATTGTTGAAATACCTTGACTCGCCTTTTTAAGTTGACACGGGGTAGATCAATAGCCATGTCAAGCAATGATAATCACAACAGGTACGACTGAAAGGACTATGACAACAAGAAAAGTTTCCACATTATGACGTAAATGCTCATGACTAGTTCAGGAATCTACAAACAGGTGGTTCAACAAGAGGAGTTTATGGGAGTCATAATGAAGAATACAGAAACGAGTTATCGCCCCAGCTAAGTTCTCATTCCCAGAGCAGTGGTGGGAGTCTAAGGCGCAAGGGTTTGATCAGTGGCATCGTAAGGGGTGTGGCTTCCGGCATTGGCCTCGCTTCTGAGAGTTACCATCATCATCAGGAGAAGAAGGCTCAGGCGGCGGCTGGTGCTACTGCTGGAGAAAGCTCAAGGGCAATTGAAAACAGCGAAACACAGCCGCAAGTCTCGTCACGAGGATTTCCGGATGAGAAGCGTCATGGTGCCTATGTACATGACGACAATGACTCTTCTAGTGGCGATGAGAATGATGAATCAGTATATGTCGACCCGCAGACATCTCGAGATCTGGATGAGGCTGCATGGCATCTTGATGATGCACAATTTGAGCTGGCGCCGCCACCCGATTATGCTATGGTCATGGAGCAAGACATTGACATCCACGCAATGACTGATGGCTTCGTACGGAGCCACTCGGTGCCGTCTAACCAACAGATTCAGCAACATAGACTACCAATGCCTGTGATCCTCCCGCAACGGCGGCCAGGAGAGCGCGCCCGTGGCTTCATCTATGCTTACGCACCAATGCTACATGATGTGGGCATCGATCAAACAACTTTTATAGACTTTATAAAGGATTTGAACAAGGCGACTGCACCCTCACCATGGATCAACGCCATCAACGTTGCAAGTATTGCTGTGCAACATGTTCCCGAGCCTGTCACCATTGCCGTCGCCATCGCGGCACGTATTGCCACCCAGACGAGTCTTCAAGCACACAGTCGCTCCAAAACTAATGCATTTTTGAACAAAATGAATGCCGAATTCTTCCAGCCGCTCGGACTCATTGCCATCATCATGACCTGGAAACCGAGCCGGCCCGGCGAAATAGTCACACAGGTTACTTTTGATGCGGCACTGGAGCAGGCTACGCAGAATGCTTCGGGGTCGGGGCCGGGAGTAACCAGTGGGCTCAGCAACAAGATGCAAGCTTCACACGGCACAACAAACTTTGAGTGGCCTGAGTCAGCGCCGCTGGTATTTCCAACCTTGGACAAGCTCTCCAGCACTCCTGAAGGCCGCCAAGCGGTTGAGAACGCTGGGGAAAAACAGCCAAACAGCATGTTGCGTAGCATGATCTTTGCAATGGACTACATGGACAAACGATCTCAGGCTCAGTGGGCTAACGAGCATTCAGAGAGTCGTCTCGCTCAGTTGAGCACCAAGCCAGAGTTCCATTCCCGATACGCGGATCCCAATCACCCAGCTAGCAGTGGCAGCCTCTTGGCTCTGCTTACAGGCGGTGCTGTCGGTGGTAGAGTGAGCGAGCGGAAGGAGGCCAAGCGCGAGAGGAGAGCTGCTCGTCGTGATCGAAGATTAGAGAAGAGAGACGTGAGAAGAGAGCGACGAGGACCGACGATCTTAGGCACAATTGGGCCTGGGGTGGTGATCCGGGGTATTAAGAAATTTATGCATGAGGTATGTTCGCTTATTACTCTATTGTCTCTTTCATTATGTACAACTTACCTCACAAGAGATTTGGATGGGAATATATCTAACTCACTTGGTTAAGGACGTGCTGTATCTCATGATCGCCAACTTGCCGTCAAATGAAGAGATGGCCGCAGCTCAGCAATTCTTGAATACGCAGCCCTTACAAAGCGAAATCATAAGATGATTCAAATCCACATGATCATAGATAGGTAATGAAGAATTCGGATTCCCATTAACCCATGTTTCGTAGTGTCTCACATGTTTTACATATCTAGGATTCGAAATTGAAGCCATGCTTTGGACTCCGCGTTGGGCTATTTAATTCCATTTGTGTTACATACCTCATAATAAACCTAATGTTTGCCGTTTTTACTCTATTTCGCAATTAAACGCAATAATCAATCTGATCGCTGCGACTTTCCATAACATCACACTGCACTCTCCCTCGTCAACCCCCCTTTCTATAAGTTTTACCCATTATCTTTCTACGGCGGTGCTTTTATTACATATTATACTAGTGGACGAATTCGAAATACTAGTGGGGGACATGAGATTACCAATTTACCCAATCAAGAGGCAAGGCAGATACTGTACGTATTTGATCTGCCTGCATACATTTTCTTCGATGGATGCCTCTTTGCTGCGCCTCAAGCCCAATTTGAATCACAGCCCGACCACCACCTTTTGAGCCTGACCACTATCTTTTCGACAAGCCCATCGCTTATATTGTTGGGATCCGGTGCGGTTTAAGTTCTTGACCATTTCATATTGTAACCCAATTTTTAATCAGTCACAGTTATAATAATGATACGGTAACGTTTCGTTACGTTGCGGCTATGGCAGTAGATGAATTAATTGTCCTTGCGGAAAATTTTGGGGCACAGGATGTAAAGCCCCAAGACAAGGACTTCTTCGAACGGAGCAGTTATGAAGATGTATTGCAGGATATTAATATCATTCAATCACAACGAGAGATAACAAAGACAATGATAAACATGACGAGGATGCACCCATTTATTACTGGCATGGCACATCTTGAGAAGCTTTTGGCTACCATGGGGGCTCGGCATACCGCCAAGGTCATGGCCTATGTTTGGGGTCCGGTTCGATTTATATTCAAGGTAAATGCGTGTCTTGCACTCCTGCGCATATAAAAGCGAATGTTGCTGATGCGTAATACAGACTACAAATCTCACAGAAAGAGCTTTTGATAACGTACTCGACGTATATGAACAGTTGGGAAATAAGATGCTGCCACTGTACCAGTACACACGGCTTTTCACTAAATTACCAGAGAGCGAAAAATGCCTGATGTATTTTTACCAAGATATTCTTACATTTCATCAACTTGCATACAAACTCTTCTCTCTTCGGCCTGACTGTGAGATCAAACTCAGAGTAGTATTAGTATAATAAACGCGCTAATACACTTCTCTAGTGTGGCAGAAACTGTACAAGTCTACCTGGATAGAATTAAGCCATACGTTTGAGCATCTAGTGGACTCTCTAGAAAGGCATGCGCAATTCATACAAGTGCATGGATCATCTCTCCGAGACCCCCAAGCAAACCTGGACCAAGATGACGAATTAGTGCGCGTGGAATCCGTGCTGGATGCTACTCTAGACTGGGAGGCCGCAAAGATGGAACTCTTCCGCTATTGCAACAATATGAACAAAAGTCGAGACAAATTTGAGGAGGAAGAGACAACTAGGAAAGAGAACCAAAAGAAAAGAGTTCTGATGTGGATTTCAGCCTCGAAAAAAACGCAGTCGCTTCACAAGGAGTTTCAAGATACGAGAATATGTCCCGATACTGGTCGCTGGATGTTCAGGAGGTATTGCGAGATCACTAACTGGATGAAAGACGACCAGCCTCCGGAATCTGCTATTTGGCTCCATGGCAGCAAAGGATTTGGTAGTGATATACTTAAAAAAAATTGAAGACATTACTAAGCTAACAGTGTTCAGGTAAAACTGTGTTGGCGTCGCTACTCATAGACGAGCTGAACGAGCTGTGCACGCAAAAGAAGAAGTATGCTATCCCAAAAGACAGCAAGACGTACTACTTTTATTGCCAGGAAGAAGATCCAGAACATCGCACGTATCTTGACATTCTCAAGGGTATTCTCCATCAAATGGTCGATACTAACGAATATCTCCTACCCTTTTGCGTTGAAAAAGTTGCATCAAGTGGAAACACAAACCTAGCAAACGCAGAAATTGCACAAACCCTTATTGAGGCATTCTTTGAATACAACTCCAGGCAGTACATCATTATTGATGGACTCAATGAGTGTGAAACAGTGGAAGAAATGCGAAAAACTGCAAGCTTCTTCATGGAACAGGTCGCAAAGTGCGACAACAAGATCAAACAAGGCCAACTAAGAGTGTTGTTTATGAGCCAGCTAGTGGAGGAGCTAACCAAACCCAAAATTATGCCTGAAGACGATGCTTGCGTGAAGCTTAAGTCAACCGACAATGCAGAAGATATCAGGGCCTATGTGAATAAGAGGATCCCGGACTTTTCTGAGCATCGTGCCACAAGTAGTGGTTTTAACCTTTCTGAAAGTGATCAGCGCCAAATTGAGAGCATAATCTGCCGTCGGAGCGAAGGTTTGAGACCACTATAGGCTGTACTATAAATATAGTAAATCTTAATACTATATGCTAACGAGGAAGGTAGAAATGTTTCTATATGCCCATTTAGCAATCGAGTATCTTCTACAACAGCCAACGAAAGAGAAGCTCCTCGAGAAAATCAAAGAGGAAATGCTACCCAAACAACTCTCAAAGATGTGCGTTCGGCCTTTATTAATATCTGTTATAAATGTAGCAAATATACATTGACCACTAGTCACAGATATGAGAAGCTTTTGGGAGCCGTCAAGACCGAGTTGTCGCAATTGGAGGATGGAACGCAATGGCAAACGGCCAGGCTCCTCTTAGGCTGGCTAGTCTGCTCAAAGCGACCTCTAAAATGGCACGAAATGCAGGCCATTCTTTCCTATAACCCGGTTAAACAAAAGGTTGACTTTGACAAGAAAATGCTTCGACAGAATGCCAAGAAATATCTTGGGTCATTGGTGCACGTCCTGGATGGCGGTCACATTCGGATTATTCATTCGACAGCGCGGGCGTGAGCACAAAAATTTCTTTGCCAACCAAATCTATACTTCAAAGGCTAACAACAATCAGCTTCATCGTCCAGAATGAGCATATCAATGCAAAAGAAGTTCAGTGCGAACTAGCAATACTTTGTCTTAGATATCTCTGTCTCCTAAGCTTCTCTAACAACTATGACAAAGATGAGCGTCAAGATAAAGTGAAGCTCGGTTGGTTCTCTTTCCAAGACTACGCTTGTTCCCAATGGCACAGTCACGTTAGCACAGTGATTGTAGCGTGTAGGGACATCTTTGGGGATGATCAGTATGGCCAGGAGCATATAGAGAAGTTTGGCTCGGCCTTGCAGTATTTTATGGATACACATCGTGCAGATCTCACGACGCAGCTGCATCCTGACCTCGAGCAAACGCCTTCTGAGCTTGCTATGTTCTCAGGACTCCCGTTTTACACAGACCTCATCTCTTTGTGGAACCATATCTATACCCACCAGATGGGCACAGCCGAAGTTCGAAACACTATTGGTATCGCTCAGCTCGACAAAGCTCTGCGAGAGAATAGGACTATACTAGAAGAGAAGTTTACACCAAGCTCTAAAACGCTGCTCAATGACACGATAGAGGACTACTATGGCCCCGATCTTTTCAAGTGCAAGCGCGTGCTGTGCAAATTCTTTTATCTGGGTTACGACAGGAAGAAGGATCGTGAGGCACACGACAGCCGCCACGATAGACCCTATCTGTGTCCCGTGAACTGTAAGATCGCGCCTATCGGCTTTTCCTCCAAAAAGGATAAAGATAGACACATACGGATCCACCACCGAGAGCTGAGCGAAGGTCCGTCCATTTTCGAGGTTCTGCGTCTCAATACTGGGCCAGCGCGATTCACCTGCAACATGTGCGGCAAAACTTTCACACGAAAAATCACTCTGACAGGTCATGAGAGGAGCCATTTTGGAGAGCGGCCGTATGCATGCTCACATTGCAACGCGTCATTTACGAGGCTGAGTGATTGTCGAAGACATGAGAAGATTCATACAAGGAAGGATGTAATATGATAAGCGCTGTCTATTCGTGAGGACTATCCTACTGGAGATTTTCCTTTTGTGAGAAGACTATCTGATATCACGGCGCTATAGAGTAAACCACCAATTGATATAAAAAATGGGTAAGTAGATAGGTAGGTAGGTTAGTTGGCATATACTACACAATTGTGTCCCTTTAATTGAAACCAAATTGGAAAAAAACTTATTGAACTTTATTCTCCAATCTTCGGCTCTAATGTGATATCCCATCGCTTCGCACCTTTCCACATATTCATATTGGTAAAGATGACCAAGCCAACTCTTCGATAAACCTTTGTACCAACGTCTATTACAAGCAACGCAATGCCTTTATTGACGCCAACATCTACATTGATTGTTCCCAAAAGCAAATATTCAGTCTCTCTATTTTGTAGTCCTCTTTGCCGGAGTTCAGCGCTCGGATCTACGAGATCTGGTCGCTCCAAAATGGTATGACATTCTTCATCATGTATGTCAGCTTCTGTAAGAATACGACATGTAAGCTCTGCAGTTGATACAGTCAGCGACCTAACTTTGGCATCTTCAGTCCAGAGAGGCCCCTCGTAGCAGATCATGCCGTTGAGAGACGCCCATGACCAGCTGGGTGCCCGTTTGAGGTACCGCTTCTTCTCTCTTTCAGAATTTGGTTTGTACCACGCCAGTTGCTCTATGAACCATTTCCTCCAGAGCCCATGGATATTCGTATCGCGCCATAGTGTTTCTAGCTCGTAGATTATACCTGTTATTGCTCGAAGTCTATCATCCGGGTCAGTCAGCTTGCGATCCGTGTACTGCTGGACGATTGTTTTCCAGAGGTATATCTTATCAGTATCCAGGCTTCCAAAGTAGGGTTCTGCATCATCGTCGAAGACAGCCCATGGTAAAGCTTCTAAGGACTGTATGTACTCGATGCCCCTTTCAGTAACGCCTCGAAGGTCAACCTCCTTACACTGCCACAAAAGGTCGTAATCGGAGAATATGAGCATCCTTGATGACAGCATAAATTCCTGCAGCGTCCAGCCCCTCTTGTCTAGGGGATGTTCGGGCTCGTATGCTTGCGTCGAAAGATATACAGTGCCCTTTTGGTCATTTGGCATAGGTATGGCGAGCTCAAAGTCTGGACAATAAGGCTGAATAGTTTTGGACAGAAACCCATCCACCGCGTTTTCAGAGGAAGCTGCTGCGATAGTAATGGTAGCATTCTTGTAAATAGAAGCCATTTTGGAAATTTCATTATCTTTATCAATCTTGCAGTCTTGAATGATGCATAACGCATCAACCCAAAGATAGCTAAAGCCAAGTTTGCGAGTGACGAATATGGCGTCCTGTATGGACTGCTGGAGACTCTCAATTCTGACGGCACTCACTAGATCCTCAATATTACTTTTCCGAAGTAGCAGTGGCTGGATTGATGCAGTAGACTTAGGTTGCTTCCCCCAGCAGTAGCTTAGGGCAATGTATGGCGCGTGGGTTTCGGTTTCGTTGATCCTGAGTTTGACGGTTGGATGATGGTCCTCGGATTTTCCAATGTCGAGAACACGCAGCGGAAGGACAGTGTCTCGCGAGTACTGGCAGTGTTTATGAGGCCTCTTAGGATTCATACACTCCTTAATGAGAAACCGTGCGGCCGCAAATACATCGTCACTTTTCACGTCTCTGTGCAGAGGCCTTTGACGTACAATTGCTCCAATAGGGTCGCCTAAGCCTTGTTAGATTCTATCGTCATCTTATCGATTAATGAAAAGAGTACTTACCTCTTTTTGCATATACATAGATTGTGATGATGCATTTATTGGGATCCGATTCCAAAGTGCCTTTAAGCCCATAGATACCAGGCAATTGATCGCTAGAAATCGTGCTCGTTGAACTTCGAAAATTTCGAAATATGAGGCGATCGCCAGTAGCCGATTCCTTATTATATTCTTCATGACCAGCTAAAAAGACAAAGTTGCACATTCTACAGCCCCCATTCCCAGAAAGCTTGCAGTCGGCGCAAGTCAAGTGAGAGAAACCATTGGGTGAGTTGAGAAACTGCAAGCCTTGATGGGAAAACATGAATGTACACGTTGTACATAAAGGGTCAACCAAGCTTTTCCGGACTTTCTTAGGCTGCGACGGACCGGGACGATTCTCATCATCAGACGTGGGTCGCCTCCGTCTTCGCCTGATAGGAATTTGAGCTTCTTCTTCCATGGCGCCAGGAGTTGTCGATTTTGAAAAAAGTGATTAGATTGAGAGTCAGGAAGTTGCTAAATATTTTCAATCTTGTCGTCCTATTTTGACGGAGATTGTGATTTTAGCAGCGGCTTTCAACAAGGCAGAGAACAAACAAGGGATTATCACCTGTGTGGCTGAGCCTGCAGTAAGGCGACTACAGGTCAATAGGCTGTCGACAGCTACAAGTGGACGCCTCGCGATAGCGTCCCCATGAACATTTTAGTGATTTGTGGAAATGGCAGGTTGAGACTGCCTTGCCAGCGCACTCTACTACCAACATCGCATGAGCAGGCTGGCCTTACAAGAGCCTGATTGAACGGATACCAGTTCCTAAGTGTCTATAAAATCCGATACGTGGTGGAATTTCAACTTCCTTAATTCACAACCCGAGCAGGGTTTCCTAGGGCCAGGTATTTAGCTTAATATTCAACAATATCTAGAGGCTATCAATAGATCACAATGTCTAACCCTTTGAAGCGAAGTTTTGAGCCTGTACAAGACTTGGACGATGACATATTCGACGTCAGCACCTACATGGATCTTGAAGAGGGAGAGTACGACCTAGCTGGCGCTCTTGTAGAATGGGGAGATAACATGGCCTTGCCCAATTACGAGTTCCTGCAATCGACCACCGTTTCATCCCAAGAGGCTTCGTGCTCACAGTCCCTCACACCAGGTTCAGGCCGGTCAAGAGCGGAAGATATCACGCAGGTAGATTATGAAGAAATCATATGCTACGGCATGGTGAGTAGTCGCTACATTTGCCAATCTACCGTCTCTAATTTGAGGTACGACTCACCTGCACTAGCTGCACAATGTCGACGTCAAGCTTGTAGGCCAAATGCAAAACATTAATGGGAGGCTGAGCAACAACGAGAGGGGCTATGAGCGCTTCGAGCTCAAAAAGCAACAAGATCACGTCCTCCTGTGCTTTCACGGTGATGGCGAGAAATTTGGCTATCTGCGCTCATTAGTATGCAAGACGCTCGCGCCCCTGCTAGCTGGGCCATACACTGTGGAGTTCGAGCCCATCGTGCCCACATTAAGTGTGATGGAAGTAATCGGACGTGCCAATAAGGCAGCTGAAGCCATGGTAAAAGTCGATATTAACGTGTACGGACAGCGGCTAGCCATGACGAAAGTTGGCGATGCGCTTTCGCTGGGCAAGCTGTGGTTGCAGAAATCGACTCATGCGAGGCATGGGGTGGTATACGATAACCCCCACTTCTTGCGTCTCAAGATCAATGGAGTCCAGATAGAGTCTATCCAGCCTGTAAGACAGGTAGCCAATGAAGGGTTTGTGAGCAGGAAGAATCGAGAGGAGCGGCTACGAAAGATGGTCGAGGAGGTGTACAACTCCCTTGACCACACTCGGCATCTCGACAGGGTGGAGGGCGGGCATAGGGTCAACAAGAAGCTGCTTAGGTAAGTATTTTGTTACATTTAACGCAATGGTTAATTAGTATTCGCTAATATACTACTACTAGACATCAACAAGAAGCGCTAGGTTTCATGCTGGAGAGGGAATCTGGCCACATTAACGACAAATATAGGCTATGGCAGACGTTTGTTTTAGAAGACGGGAACGAAGAGTATGTAGCCTGCAAACTTAATGAAATATTCATGACTTACATTGCTACATCAGGTACCGCCACAGAATTACCAAGGCAAAAGCCAAGCAAGGTATAAGGCCAGATGAAAGAGGGGGCGGTATCCTAGCCGACGAGATGGGTATGGGGAAGTCCTTGTCTATCCTCGCCCTCATTATGGAGACTCTTGATGACGGCAATGGGTGGGCTCAGCAGCAGGATAATAGTGCTGGTAGCGATGAGACCATCAAGCGTTCGCGCTCTACGCTTGTAGTCGTTCCATCTGCCCGTACGCAGCCCTCTCACATTGAATCAGAAGAGACACTTGGGACTGACATGTCTAGTTCTCATCTACAACTGGATAAAGGAAATAAAAGAGTGAGATTGCTTTGCCTTTCAACATATCGACGCTGACTAAGTACGTAGGCACTTGAAAGGAGGCCTCAAGGTGATCAAGTACCATGGTTCCAACAGGACGAAGGATCTTGACATAATCATAGACTCAGACATAGTCGTAACCACGTACAACACACTCACTTCTGAGTTTCAAATCAAGGCGAAACCCTCTCTCCTTCACCGGATCGGTTGGTACAGAGTCGTACTCGACGAAGGTAGCTCTCACTGCACTCCTTCCTCCCAGTAGCACATCTAACAACTTCCAGCACACGTTATCCGCCGCCAAGCTACAGCCTTTTATAATGCCTGCAGCAACCTCCACGCCAACTCACGATGGTGTCTTACTGGCACACCTATTCAAAATAAGCTTGCCGATATTGGAGCGCTCTTCGCTTTCATCCGCGCAGAACCCTTCTCAAAAGCCTCCGTCTTCCGAAAGTGGATTGAAGTTCCGTTTGAGCAGAATGTTGGGGATTCCGCCGTCGTAAAGAACCGCCTTGTCATGCTCCTCGAAGCGCTCTGTTTGCGCCGCACAAAAGAAATAGTCCAGTTACCCCCATTACGGCAGCGCGTGCGCATATTAAAATTCTCCCCTGCCGAGCGTGAGCAGTACGAGAATACGAAGAAGATCTTGATGCGAACGATCCGCCAACGCGTAGGCGAAGTCGAGAAGAGCTCTAAATTCGGGCTTTTCCAGGCAAATTTGCAAATGCGCCTCTTGTGTAATCACGGCACTTTTCAGAAGCCCTTCTCCTGGTACCGTCGCAGCTACCGGGATGAACATGAGGCCGTCGTCTCTGCATTTGGTCAAAACAGTGAGATCACCTGCTCCGGCTGCCGGTTACCCATGCCAATCTTAGGGTCAAGCCGATTGGGCAGAGGCTTCCGTGAGCAGTGCTCTCACGTGCTCTGTTCCGAGTGTATCGAGGAGTCAAGCAGGCCAAGCGCCGGGACTCAGGCGCAGCATTGTCCTGTGTGTGTGCAGTGGCATACGCATGCTCGAGTCGAGATTGCGGCAGACGATACAGATATATCCGACTGCCCAACCAATGAGATGATCAAGCACAAGGATGACCACTATTTCAACACTGCAGGGCGCTCGACAAAGATTCAGGCATTGATTGAGGACGTCAAAAAGGGTCTACGGGAGACGAAGAGGCAAGCCCCCTCTCTCTTCGGCTGGATATGATAATGATTGCTAACGTTAATAGCATCATATTCTCATGCTGGACTAGAACACTACAATTGCTGTCCAAGCACTTGGATGAAGCTAAAATTCCCTACCTCTGCGTTGATGGCAGCTGTCCGCCATCACAGCGGCAGTCTAAGCTCGATCAGTTCACCGAGGATTGCACAATTCCAGTGCTCATCATGACGACCGGAACTGGTGGATTTGGGTACGTTACTTGTCTTGGTCGCTCTACTCAAAGCAAATGATATTGACAAGTAATCAGGCTGAACCTGACTTGTGCTAGCCGTATATTCATTGTCGAACTGCAGTGGAACCCTGGTGTAGAAAGCCAGGCTATCGCACGCGCCATTCGGCTGGGGCAGAAACAGGAGGTTTGCGTGACGCGCTATATGATCCGGGATACAGTAGAAGAGGTTTGGCTTACCGTGACATTTGCAGTCTTGACTTGTATTGACGACACTTAGGAAATGAGGTCCCAACAACAATGGAAGAAACAGCTTGTTTACCTAGGATTCGAAGAGATGCCTGACGTTATTGATGAAGAGAGTCTCTCCTGGTAGAATTTACGGCAATCTCATAGTATTTAAATGTGGACGAATTATGGACTTGAGCGGTTCTTTGGCAATAATCGCGATGTGTGATGACTACATACGTACATATATAAGCTAGGGAAGTCTAAAGTTATATGTATATTACAATTAGAAACAGCACAGCGTCTCAAAATTATCATTGTCATCATATGCTAGAACCAACAATACCTACAAATGTTCATGGTTTTACTTTGGTTGGCGCGTACGAGCAGTCAGGCATCGTAAAGATTAATCGAGTATAAGCCTCGGTTTAGCCGCTAATTAGAAGAGAATTCAGCTACATACCACTCTCTATAATTTATTGTAAGAGAAAGTACCTGTTCATTTAATCTTTCTAGGCGAAGATTATTCTCCCTTTCAACTCACCAAATTTCGTTTTGATGCCTGTGGCGTGTTGAATTACGATGCGCTAATGAAACGCTTATGTATATAAGTAGTTAGCGGCTCAAGGACAAGGACGGTCCGTCCCGTCGGTAGCGAGATTAACACTTACCCCTTTTGATATAGTGTGAGGTAATGCTTGTGGCAGAAAGATGGAAAGTTTGTATAGCATTTAAGAAGGAGAAGAACATGAACTTGGCATGGCCAGTTCGCTGACATACCGCAGCACATTTCCACCACCTGAACACACTACAGCTAAACTGGTGGACTTCTCCTGAGTATTAATATATAACTAGTAACTGTAGTTTGATTCATCACACAGCCTATTAGCCCACTAGTTGACGTTGGGAAGCATCAGGTATCAGATCACTACAAACGAGATAAAGAGAAGTCGCGATAATGGTTTTCTAGCGTAAAATTGAAATATACCTATGTACTTCGTAACTAAAAGCTTTTTATTCATATATCGGACTTTAGGATTAACTGCCGAGCCAAACATGGGTCGCCAAGAAGTAAGAGACAATGCAATACACAAGGATAACTAAGTTTCGGACTTCTATAAGCTCATTATCAAGAAACAAGGTCTACTATTTATAGTGGATAGGCGCTTGAAAACCAGAAGCAAAACTCATAGCGCTAGCCTGTTTTACACATCCAGCCCGTAAACCAGACCTACTGTACTGTACCGTTTTCTTATCCTTTGCGACCTCGCAGTTTACTTGGTTGAATTTATTTAACACTTCGTACTTGTGCTACTACTTCTTAGTGAATGAACTAGCTATCTAGATTGCAGTGTTATTGGCCAGCCAACGCGATGTCATTCCCTTTTCTTAAGGAAGTATGTTTGGAAGATCACGTCCTTTCAAGAGATTAAGAGAGTTTTCATAGAGGCTAAAGTGTGAGCAATTTGAATATGAGGAGGCTAACTGGAATCATCAGGTTAATTTACGCTTGCTTGACAGTATATTTAAAGACGCTGTCGGTAGCCAGTATGATGACTTTAATATTGTTGGTCTGTAACTGAAGGAAAAGCCCATGCTCTCACTTTCCGCCAAATTTACCGAATCCCAAGAGACCGAGGCTTAGAATACCCCCTCAAGATCCTCTTTCGTCTAATCTCTGGTCTCCCCTCCTATATCTTGCTGGTTCCGACGTAGTCACACTCCCATACTATATTTATCACCTCCTCTTGGAGTTCTTTCTCATCCTAAATAAATAATAATCATTCAGAAGATATTGATAATACAGCATTGGTAGTGAATACAAGCACAAAAAAGGAATTACTTTACTAATGGCGGTATTTATTACCTGAGTGAGGTACGTCCTTTCAATATTTTCTAAAGCTACTATTGGTATCCATTCCTAGGCAATTTAGTATAGCGTTTGCTAAATAATGGTGTTGGAATTCAGCGTTCTATATATCTCAACTATAACAAACAAAATATTTAGAGCTACTTAAATCTGACTTAGAGGTAATATCTCCATATAACCGGGCTTTCCCAGCCTAGCTGGCTTAAGGTGGCTAAGCTACTCTTTAGAACTAGCATTGCCGACTCTTCAAGGCTGGCCTGCAGGAGTGGGTGTCGGCGTCTGGAGTCTATGGATCCGTAAAGTTGGGTCACTCGCCTTGCTCACTATAGAGGTGTAACTGGCTCGCAGGGTCATCGCACCATCTATCGCAGAGGCAGCCATCTCTTGAGGCCTTGCATGAAGTTCATCTATATCAGGTTGGGCACCGCACTGCAAGGACACCCAAGTCTTGGTGTCGCCGTTGGAAGCGTCATAATTGTGGCAATCTTCGGCTGGACCGTATGCGTCTGCGTAGCCGTCGTTGGTGCACGTATCGGTGTCATATGACGTGCATACACCTCCTACCACTCGCCACGAGAGAGGCTGGGTAAGAGTGCTGGTGCTGCAATCGCCCCAGGCGCTACCGCCACTGGTGAACCATTGACATGTGGTATTCGTATTGGATCTCTGAGGAAGACCGCCACCGCGCAGGACGATGCACTGGTCATTATAGGAATCAATATTATGACCCTCGAGCGAGTAGTAGTCGCCGGTGCAGTCTGCTTCGCTGTAGATGGCAATGGTCCAAGTAGCAGTTGGGCTCGGGGCAGCAGAAGTTGTAGTGGGTGTCAAACCGGCCCACGACGACCAGCTGGACAGGTAATCGGCCGGGAAATCGGACTGTATGAGGACTTGAGAGATGGCATTCACAGTAAAGAAGGAGTCGGGATTGTCATCGTCGTCTATGTCATCTACTCTGGTGCACACACCTTGGGTCGGATTCCACTGGTTGTCAAGCGTCTCATTGGCGGTTAGTTCGACTGTACCGTTAGTGTCGAGAGTGAAGTAGCCAGGTGCAGTATAACGACCTCCGGCAAATAGTGGGATCCCGGGAGCAAGTGGGAGATGCGGATATATACCGCCCAGCGCCTTCTGCACGTATCGTGCCAACGCATACAGACTCATGCTATCCGAGTTCCTAATAGTGATCTCTCCCGTTGTTCCTGCCAGGGGTCTGAAGCGTGCAAGTGGCTTCGCCCATGTAGCGCCATAGGCAATGCGAGAGACTATTTTGCCCCCTGCTTCTTTTAATAACATCTTTATATCAATGACGGGTTCGTTATCGCCGTATTGCCTGGACTGCGAAACCCAGTGGATGTGCAAAAGCTCGTGAACCCAAAGTGAACCCTGATTATCTATATAGTTGTCCATATCAGCATATAAAGTGTCAGGATACCCCAAATTGGCGTTTTCCATTTTTTCATCGAGCGAAGATGTGGTAAAATAAATTGGGCAGAAGTTGATTCTTGCTGTTTGATACTTGGCATCCTTGTTAATTGTATATGCTACTGTTTTCCCTTGATCACCCTCTCGACATGAGCACTTATCCGCCGGATCGTCGCAACGGACGGCAATCTTCCAGTCGAAAGGTGTCCACACGTAGCCAGGCTGGATGGTGGCCAGGTTTTTGAAAATGTTTTGGAAGGCCCTCTGGTACAAACGAGTTTGAGATGGCGGACCAAGATACTCCAGAGCTGCTGCGGAGCTAAAATCGACACCCGTGCTGGCTTCCTTATATAAATTGTTCATGATTTTCCATGACTGTTGCCACCCTGAATATATTTCTCTAGGGTCAAAACCCTTTCTCTTATCACACCCATCCCAGCCCGTAAGGGGCGTAGCCAGTTCAGTGAGATTGTAGTTTTCAAAATGAGTGGCATCATAACCACTCAGCGCCAGGGCCGATGTGAAAGTATTCTCCAGCATTGCGACGTTTAGGCTGTCTTCGCCGCCGCCGACCCCTTCAACGAACTGAACCAGGTCTATGGCCCACTCAATCGAACCAGCAAAATTGTAGCCAGCGTATAGGTTAATTCGAGATGCTTTAGTTGCTTGCGTCATATATGCAACCCATGTGCCATCCCCATACGTCATTATGTCTGAGTCGCTGCTTTTGTCGTGCCATGTATTGACAGCGGCGCGGGATTGTAGTTCCTGATTAGAATTGATAAGTGCCTCTATCTCAGCCTGAGAGATATAGCCTGCTGTAGATGTGCAACTCCCTGGCGTAGCTGTTGAGTTCGGCCCGGTGAAAAGACACGCTGGCCCTGTGCAGCTTGTGTTTACCATGCCAAAGCTTCTGCCATAGCCAGCAATTCCTACTACAATCTTATTTGTAGGGACACCAGCTTTCGTTATCATGGCTAGCGCATACTTCGTCTCAGTTAAGTTAACGTGTGAGCGGAGACAGTTACCCGTCGGACAGTCTGGGTTTGCGAAAGCTTTATGATAGTCCCATTGACCGTGTAGATCATAAGTCATATAGACAATGTAATCTAAGACTTTAGCCATGCTTGCAATAGGAAAGCCCTTGAGGTACCAATAGGATGCAGGAGCGGCCATAGAGAGTGACTTGCCCCTTGGTAGGATTGCACGGACATGTTGCAAGAAACGAAGATAGTTTAGACCATCGGAAGGACTTCCAGGGGAAATTCCTGGGATGTCTGCGGCACCTGGGTATTCCCAATCAAAGTCGACACCGTCTAAGTTGTATTTGTCGATAACATCAACCACACTCTTTGCAAAAGTCTGCCTATTTGCATCAGTGACGCCTTGTCGGAAAATGGGAGCCGAGTCCAAGCTACATTCAATTCGGTTAATTGATAGCCTTTATTTTAAAAAAAAAATAAAAAAAAAATAAAAAAAATAAAAACTTGATGTGGTATAAAGAATATAAGCAACTAACCTAGTAGAAAAGGACCAACCTCCAAAGGAGAGAATACGTTTAAAACCCGTAGAGTTTGCAAAGATTTTGAACTGCTCTATGTTGTCTGAGAGATCCACGTGGAAATCGGAGGTAATGGAGCCGAAAGCATAGTGTATGTGAGAATATGTAGAAGGAAGCTGGCTTGCGTCCATGGCAAGACAGGACCGATTAATCCCGAAGGATTCGAAGTAGCCTATCGATCTGAACTCGGTTGGAAGCTCGGCACTATTGACGATAGACGTCCCGCAGTTGGAGATACAGCCGTTGGATCCTCGAGCTGCAGTACTAGGAGCACCGGTGCTGGACTTAGAGGGAGTGCAGAAGTCTGGAGTGATACCGCACTGACCCCATACATTGCACTACCATATAACATGATTTAGCGTTATACTAAGAAGAGTTTACACTTCAACATAGCTTGAAGACTTACACATGCGTTTAGGGGACACGGATTCAGAGAGCTGATTTCAGACCAATTGCTAGGCCTTGACGTCCCAGGCACTTGCGGGCCACACACGGTGTCCGAGATGGCGGTTGGCATGGGAGGGTTGCCCGTGCTTAAGCATATGGCTGCACCCAGCTGCAAATTTGCACATCCATTCCAACCCCAGGTTTGAGTGTTCCATTTTTCGATGTCATCCACGGTAATATAGTGATTATGCGCGATAAGAGCGCAGTAATCACCGCTCTGCACTGTATATTTGGCGCAAACACCATGCTGATCCTGCTTTGGAGCGAGATTTGGTAGCTGGCCGGCTGAACAACAGGCAGGCTCTTTTATCATGAGCTTAGAGCAGAACGTAGAGCTTGGATTATACTTTGTAAAATTTGCTGGTGTTATACCGCATCTGGCAGCTAGGCTGCCACACGAGTCTCCTGACTGAACAAGGATATATGAGCAGGTCTGGGCCACTGTCGAGATGGCAGCCGCCGAGACGCCAAACATTGAGATACTAACCATCGATACGGTGCTCAATATCCAAGCTGACAGTTGATAATTTTGCCAAAGATTCCATAATGTCCAAGAAACTTGCGATTTGGCTGCGTTTATATAGTTGAAAACTATGTTGTAACATACTCAATAGTTGCCAATTATCTAGTCCAGAAGTGATACAAGATTGTACGAGTAAAATAGCAGAAGGTAATCACCCACCGTTTATTTAGCTGCCCGAGCGTGGTTTCAAACGCCAACATCATTGCATAGGTCCCTAAGTCGGTGAAGCATTTTCACATATAATACATATCGCACAAGATTTGAGGCCGCGATGGCGTTTGTTCCCTATGCTGACGATAACTATATAGCCGAAAATCGCCACATCGGACGGCTGAATACATCTTAATGAGGAGACGATGCAAATATCATGAGCGAGTGAGGAGACACAAATGCGCGTTTGCAAATGTACGTTGGTGTCGTAAAAAGGAGGAATTGCCGATAACACAAGTACGGCGAACATGCCTGCAGTCTCCATTTTCCTTTTAATTGTGCCAAGGTGCGCCAGCCCTCCATGTAGCAAACAGCAAATTTTCTCAATTAAGTACTGGTACACCGTAGAATGCGAAAGACACATCATCTCCAATATAATCTAGCTGAAGAAAGAAGTTCTGCTGAGATGCAGTACGGACTAAGTCGGTCCTGCGGGAACCCGTAGCCAACAAATGAAAGAGATCAAATCTCTTCCAGATACGGAATATTAAGATTATCCTCGAGTCGTGCTATCACACAGAACAAGGGCGCGCGTGCCCCCGTTCCAGATTCACGCATGCAAACGCCGCGACCAACAATAAGACCCGCTGCTGCCTAGATTGTAAATCAAAACCGTGCCGGTATGCCATGTACGTAATAACCTTACCTCAAACTTTAAAAGATATCAGCTATTAATACTATTACTAGCAGTTTAGTCTTTCGTTTGGGCTTGACTAAAACTAAACTAATTTAACATTGTATATATTTAAAGAGAAAACCCCATATTAATAATTCAATAACTACATGAATTAAATCATCAGGATGATATAGCAATTTTAAATAAAATGAAACATTACTGCTTATTTAAGATAATGACTGAAATAAATATTTACAATAATAACTAATGAAAAGGGTGTTAATAAATCAAGGATTTGTCAATACTAGCACTTTGTACTAGTATTGCCTCTTACAATAGCTTATAATATAAAATTAAAGCTTTTTTTTAAAAAAAGAAATTGAATTATTAATTTATATTATACATTTAATATTAATATTTTATGAAATGATAATAAACTACTTGAGTCTCGTAACTAAATTTAAACCTAAAAAAGGCGAACTAATTCCGAATCCTCGTACAACGTTACCAATGCTTAGGAATGTAAGATACACTGCAAGCCAACAAGCAAACACATTTAACTGCGGATGCGGTGAGGTGAGTGCCCTAATTAAACATTTCCAACTCAAAAGACCCCTCTTCTTCCGCCTCACATTAACTCCAAGAAACAGCAGCAATGATGATGAGAATCTTATCGTATCTAGTTGCTTTCGTATCAACCTATCTCCTACTACTATGGCTATCTAATAGGCCTAACTTCCACCTTTCAATACCTACAGATGATGAATATGAGGTTGAAGACGTGGTATGCTCGGCAAAAGATGTGGAGCTTGAAGTGTTTAGAGTCAAGTTTTTCGATGGGCCTGGTGCCTCAGTCTTGGGATGGCCGTCCAAAGGCGGTATCTACTACTTGCCACATTGCTTCGGTGTCGAACTTGACTTTCTAGGGCTGAGCCGGTTCCACGACACGCCTCGTCCATCTCCATCAGATTCCAACGCTACTGCTGAAGAGGAGGCACACTGTAATAAGAGTAAGGACCGATTTCTGAGCTTTACTGTATATTAATGATTCCTTTGTTTTTGTGACAAGTTTCTCTAGAACTTGTTTAATCCAACCTTGACACTTGACCGAGTTTGCGGTTTTACAGCAACTACATAGAGAGAAGAGGCGCTAACCCGAACATATAGTGCGACAGCTAGGTGCCACTTGGTGGAACAGTGAATATGAACGCTTCAACCGGATGTTCGGGCGAGGCAATATAAATGATAGGTTTATTAAAATTGGATGGCCGGCTGGAGGCGGACTATGGGTTTTAAATATAACGATGCACGATGCCGATAATCTAGGAGCCGCTATAATTCATAATGCTTATAATATGGAGGAACGGTGCAAAGCAATTCAGCAACTTGGAGGAGTCTTCTTTGCGGAGCCGAAAGATTGTCCAGATTTAGATCTGCCTTAGGCTTGAGAATAGGCAAATGAGAAAGAAGGGGGGGGGGTTACTTTTTATACAAGTTTTTCCCTTGCGACCGACCAAGCAGCCCGTAGGCATATGATTATAAAGCAACTAGTTCATAGCCTAATAACCTAATGGTGGTTGTCATATAGTTATGGCCTAAAAGTCTGCGAACGCAAAAAATCAAGATATACACCAAGCTTAGGAGGCAATAATTTATTTCACTTTAGTCCGCCTATTATAAAGCAACTAGTTCATAGCCTAATAACCTAATGGTGGTTGTCATATAGTTATGGCCTAAAAGTCTGCGAACGCAAAAAATCAAGATATACACCAAGCTTAGGAGGCAATAATTTATTTCACTTTAGTCCGCCTCAACTTCTGCTTAGATGAATAAAATAAAATAATAGTGCCAAAATGTGGAATTTACATCATTAGTCTCTTAATATAAACATTAATTAGGCTCTTACATTTTTAGTAGATTTAATTATATATTTATAAATAATGTAAGTTTTGGTAGCCTTGAGTATACCGTTCGCAGACTTTTGGGCCATAACTGTACCTTGACTGCCATCCAAAAGCATTGAGGGCGTCTGGGCCACATGTTGGGGCCTTGGGTGAATCCCAAAAATGCTATGAAAAGTCAGCATATATATATGTACTCAACCATATTGGCTATTGACACAATTTTACTATTTATTTTATTTGAGGTATACTGGAATCTTCATAGTCTGGCGGTGCTCAATAGACTAGTGGAGAGATTTCGATTTATGTATCGATCAATCTCAGCCTTTAACCCAGGCATGCACCTTGCCCAGAACTTTTAAATTATCATTTCTTTTGCTGTCTTATTTATTTACCTAGATCTAAGACGTCTTCAACAGTAATAGAATTTGCTCAACACTCTAGGTTCTAGCGACCAATAATCCTCGCAACGCGGCTACCATTCGAACACGTAGATTGAACAGGGGATACAAGAGCTATTGTGCATTCTGATGATCTTTCTCATGAACCTTGGATACACATACCACTTCGACGATTATTAAATTTTGATACTATCTTGCGGTCAATGCGTTTGAAGTTATGTATCTACTGTTCTGTTTTGCTATAGCAATTGTTGATAGAGCTGACAACCGCGTGGCGTGATGTTGTTATACAAGCCATCTGTTATCTCAATCCATGAAATTTTTAATATACTTATCGTGGTTGATAGAACACTGCGGTGTTGAAAAGGGCCTGCCTTATCAGAAGCATTGATAGATGGGAATGCAAGACAATAGAGCTTCAGCTCAACTTGGACGCCAAAGGATAGGAGCCGCGGCTGTGCCTAGTATATACTCTGTAACGCAATACCTTTATATGTTCGTATATAAGTTAAATTTAAATAGCTTGAAATTAAAGCCTAAGTAAAGTAAGAGAGGCTGTTTGCAGCCCTTGGCCAATCTCCTCTTCTTTAGAAGGAGAAGGGAATTTTATCATGTAACCCAGAATCTCTCTTGCGGACCAATTAACTGAAAGAGGCTAACTCAACAAAGTGCAATCAAGAATTTGATTCTATTTTCTGGTGATGTTACACGTATGCAATATCACATGTAATGTTAATCCAGAGACTGAATGCGAGGCGACATCACGACCAACCGCTGTATCAGCATCAGACTATTGACAAGTCTGCAACTGCATTAGACCAAGGAGCAAAAAGTATTATCATACATCCGCACAAGATGGAATGGCTGAATGTGAAAATCTGACCGCATCTTTCTCCTTGCATAAGTATCCGGTAGTGTTGTTAATTATCTTTTTTCTTCTTTTTTTCTTTCCATTTTGCACAACCAATAATAGCAACAAATGTTGAATTTATTTCCGACTAGTGGGTTTCGCTTGAGAGAGGCAACACAAATCTATCTGTTTCTATACACTATTGGTGTAATTGTGTAATCTCCCTAAAGCAACATGACGTCGGTTGTTCACATGCGTGGCACCACTAGACGGAGAAAAGAAGGAAATGCACATGAATCCAGAGACATACAACAAAGGGGAGCTAAAGTCAGAGTAGTGAAAAGGCAGGGAGTAAATAGTAGCGAAGATGATTCATATAACTAACGTCTGAAAGTGCCGATATAGCCGTGCATTGTTCACCGGTCGTGATATAAGCTTATTGAGATGTAAGGGGCTATACTAAAATTATGTAGGGGGGAAAACTACGGAGTAATATTGGCCGTAAGCATATGGTAGCAGGGTCGTAAACAATTCTGAACTCCAGAATTAATATATAGATTGATATACAGCCCTAGCTGCTTGATATTGTGCATATGGGTGGAGTCGCTTCAATACTTCCCATCCCTTGCATACTCTTCCCCTCTCTGCACTCCTTACCACGGCATTATATTAGACTACAAGCCTTGTGGTCAGCCAGAGACTCGGTTATTAGGGCGTACAGAAGAGTGGGAAAAGCTTATGAAATATGACGAGGGAAACTAGATTCCGTGCCAATTGGATACTATTAGTACATTGTGGAAATACTGCATGCAGGCTGCAAAAATGCTAGCCATAGCAATAACCAAAGTCCGTCATGGTCTAGAATCTCAAGCTCCGTCGTGGTTAACGTACAACCAAGATTCATTATTTAAGCACGTCGTTCGCCATCTTCCTCTTTTATATTTCTTTCGTTAATTTCTCTATCCCAAGAGCAAGAAACATAAACCGTATCTACCCTGATCACTATTTTCTTCCAGCAAAATGACTACCAGCTACACAATCTCTGTCGAAAATGAACGTGGTGAGAATACTACCTATGCAGTATTTATGGAACCCCCTCATTTCACTGAGGGGGAGCAACCTTGGATGAATGTCTGGTACACTTCATTTGTTCCTTATCATGGCAACTTTGAAGTTCGAACTGGAATGGACTTTTATGCTTGTAAGCAGCAACAGCCTTATCTAATTCAGAATGCCAAACTCGAACCTCCATATTCCCACTAAAGCTAATAAGTAGTTTTTTAGGGGTTGGAACTGTGCCTACCAAACCTGCACCGGGTGTGATAGTTAACAGTGGCATGAGCATGTTGGCTCGATTGGGTACAGATTCAACACCTGGAAGTAGGTGCTAGCCGTCTCAATTATATCTGCCATTTGGCATAGCACTTTCACCGGATTGGCAATTACTAATGGTAATGTTGTATTCCAGGCACTTTTGATAAAAGGATTATTCAGAGCTTTCCTACGATTGAGGAGATTACGCCATCTGCTATTGCAGGCGCATATGAAATCAAGACGGGCACTGATTTTACTGTTCCCAATAATACTTATCTCCTTGGGCTTGCAAAGGTCAATAATCGTGGGCAGGTTGCTCCAGTTGCATCGGTATGTTTATCTTGCTAGTTTAACAATAGTGGACTTCATGACTGACTTCCACTACTAGATGGCCCCAAGTAACAACATGAACGTCCATGTCATCCCAAAGATGAAATTCTTTGTCTCTGAAAGTCATCAGGTAGCGGGTGAAATTGTTGACTATAATGCTGTTTCTAGAGATGCTGCTACTGTTGACTTTAGTAGCGGCGAGGGGCAGGGCAAGTTCTATGCCCGTGCGGTTCAAAATCCAGACGGAAGGTTCACTGTCACATACTATGATAGCTTCGAATGAAAATAGTGGCAATGTCAGGAAGCTGCATCAGTAGTTAGTTAGCTTGGGATTGCTTCTCAGAATTGTAACTCGCGTCTACCCAACATTAAACTTGAACTTTCTGTGATAAATGGATAGGATGACAGCCGCCAAGCTAATTTTTGGAGATGACAGCCACTTAGAGAATCGTCATGTGCATCCCACAGTTAGGCCAATATGCTTCACAAGACGAGAAGAGTGCCTCGCGAGTATTACACTTTCAGTTATTTTAATACACTCTCAATGTCTGCTAGTGGATTCGCTGAGTTTAATACTAATTCCACATTTTCCATAGAACAGGGTTTCCACAAAAGTCCTATACGAATCGGCGCCCTATACTCATTATTCATTACATGTAATTATATCTCCATGTAAGTGCCTTAATACAGAGTGATGTGTCATTTTAGCTCTCTGTAGACAATAGAGGAAAACACAATTTAATCTAATAACCATATGCAGACAGCCACTAGCCAAGAATTATAAAGGCATTGCACAAGACATGTGAAGCTTACACTTTACTCGGGTTAAATCCTTGGTAATACCCGAATTAGGTGCCAGAGAGAAGAACCTGCACAATTGAAAAATGATGTCTTGCGTTTCGAGTGAGAGGAGAAAGACCAAGCATACTAGACTGGCGGGTTCGCATACGGGTGTGGCTGTCGTCTGCCCTTCTCTGCGCTGATTCTCTTCCATTTACCAGCCAGATCCAAATTTAGACGCAACACGCGCCATTTCACGGATTTGTCTTTTCTCAATTCATCTGGCTGTCTACCTACTCAATCGACAGTTGAAAAAAAAAGAGGATAAACCAAGAGCCACTGTAAATGCAGATAGGAATTGAGTAGAAAAAATACATGCACATCGCAAACATTAATTCACCGCATTCACTCCCTGCATCTTATCGCTCCTTGCAGCTGCTTATATGCACCATTGCAGCACATACTACAAGGAGGCAGCAAAAGAGTTTAAGTAAAGCTATTACAATTACGGAGTATATGCACAAGGATTATTAAAGTTGTGTGATGTATGTTGCATCCACGTTATGCTTTCAAAGACGACTACCAAAGAGATATTGTTATAGCTACTCCAACTTCATATAATATACCATTAGCATTGATTCCTATGATTGATTTGGATGGTGTTTTTTACAGCCCACAGGCATCTATTTATTAATTTTGCATTTCACGAAGTAAATTAATAGAGAAAGAAAATAAACCTTTCTATAATAGTAACATACATGTCAGCAATAACTATTTCATTCTCACAAAGTAATATAGTAATAACAACTCCTTCATTATTAAGAAAGATACATATTTGTTTAATCAAGAAAGAAAATGCTTTAAAAGGAGGCAATTTACTATATATAGCCAAATCTCCACGCTTATTGGGCAATTTAATAATTAAGGTAATGTATAAGTGGCAGCTCAATCGACATAAATAATGTTATGATCAGCTTTAGTCTTTCTGACAGGTACTGTGATTAGATTCATTTGCCTCACTTTACATTACCTGCTTTTATTGTTATCTGTATCTTATATGAGCTAGAGAGTAGTATTTTACAGGCTTTATAATCATTAATCACAACTTTTTTTCAGTCTCTTTTATATTTCTCATCATCTATTCTAGAATATTTAACAATGACTTGCTAAGCTAGTTGTGTGATCAAGACTTATTACGAGGAGCAGCAGGTAGGTAATTACAGATTTATAGAATTCAACTATTTATTATCTCCCTCGATGTACAAAATTTGCTTTCGGTCTTAATGCTTCATTCCCTATGTTGGCGAAAATCCTCATTGAGCAGCGCATAGAGCCTGAACAGCAGGCAGTACCTGGTCTACGCGCAAAATATGTAAGCATTTGGCTCCTCTGAAGAAACCCTCCTGTCAAATGTAAGAGAATACATACTAATAGCGACATCAGCACCACAAGCGGCGACGATACATGGGCCGGCTTCAGTTTCAAGGGCGTCAAAGTCCTGACAAGCACAGGCGAAATCATTAGCGGCGCAGTCAGTGACTGATGCAATAGCGGATTGAAGGCAAGGAATGGCACATGACGGAATATCGTCAATAGTTTGGCCGTAGGCAGCAACGACAAAGGTAGCAAGGGCGAGAGTGAACTTCATTCTGAAGAGGGGACACAAGAAGCTACTTTAAGCTGACAAGAGTTGTTAATTTTTTGATGCACAAATCGCTGAATGAGATTGTTTGTTTAATGACTGATACGGAACGAAACGAACGGAGCTCAGAGGCAGAGGCACTTAAATTTATAGTCCTATGATAAAGTAGATTACCGAGGAAGACAACTCTCTTCCTCTGAGCATGTGCTTTTTCTCTTTTCGTCGTCTGAATAGATCCATATTCGTGATGCATTTTCTTCCCTGTATAGTAGTATCAAAAGGCATCTCCCCCCGCATTTTGAAGTTACATTACTCGGATGCACCCCAGACGGACATGAAGACTGAAACAGTAAGTGTCACAGAGCTTCAAGCTAATGTTGATTCCTAGAGTCCTATTTCGCTTTCTAAAGCAACGCCACTCCACTTTCTTGTAGGTAAATCTCTTATAAACTGTTGTCATCGAATCCTACATTAAACCCCATGCATGTTGGCTAGGGTATCTATCTATCCATCGGCTCGTCGGCACTATAAATCATTCCTTAAAATATGAAAAATGCGAGGACCTAGGCGGTTCAGCCTTCTTCGGGTAATCATATGGGCTAAGAGTAAGATAATAATCCCCCTCAGAGACATAATGAATGTGAACAAAGATGTTCCGCTACTCACTTCCTATGAACCATTTTATCTTTAAATAGAGCATGTTTTCAGGCTGATGAAGTTGGTCTTAAAAACCCTTACTTGGTCAAAAGTATGAACTATTGCCAAATAAGAAGATGTTTGTAACAACGCCGACTGGGCAGGACTTCGGCAGTTTGACACTATATCAAGCTCTTCGACACGTGAGAGGAACTACATCTTGACTACTCCGTACATTGGCTGAAATAAGCCTTGTAAACCTAAAGAAGACTATGCGCAACCCCGCTCTCTACGGTATGCTGACCTTCCTCATCCATATATATATGCATCAGGGTCTTAGAGTAACAGCCCACTCCTTGCCAGCATTCCAGCCGAGTCGTTTCCAATTGGATAAAGACTCCGATTATGAGTGGCAAATATCCTTCGTTTTAACCCAAGATCCTAGGATGCCTAAAAGCGAGCCGCGAGCTACCCGTCCTCCAAGCTGACTTCATATTGACATTCTCCTCTTTGACACCGTTGGAGTTGTCATGTATCGTACAGACGCATACGAAGTAGATCACATCACAACTCCCTTTAACTGCTAATTGAGGAAACGCCTCCGTTTATGTTGCGGGTCTATCTAAGACCTGCTCCACTGTGGCCGGTCGATCGCCCGAGCCAATTCAAATACCGCCGTTATGTTTATCTGTCATTAAAGGATAGTGACATTTGCTACAACATGCATCACAGCGACAGTCTAATAGCGACTTTCCTTATTGAGATCTAGTTCTATTATTTCATTCACCATTGAACAACACAATTGGGAATGCTTATAATGGCTGGTGAACCATCGTTGTATTCAAGGCGACCAAATGGCATTATACTCACTCACACAGTCATACGGTCGCAACTTTACTATCGTGACAACCACGAAACATATCTTCTTTTCCAGGCTTCATTTTAATGATTCTATTTATGAGAGACCGACGACCTCATAGTTCCAATTGCAAGTGGAGTTGGGGCTCTCTGCCAGGACCTGCTTCGTGCCTGTGGCTGAGGCAACCACAGCACCGGCCGAGTTTAGGACCTGTAGAAACTGCCCGCCGCCGGTACTCAGACCCTGCACAGCTCCATAGTTGAGCCCAACAGCGCCAGCAAAGCTGCTGATCAGGTTGTTGTTGCTAAACACCTTGATCACGTATCCAGTTGAGGGTAGCAGCACGGCGTAGTTAACTGTGTTCTGGCCCTGCTGGAAGTTCTGGATCGTTGAAGAGCAGCTGGCGCTCGTCAGCAATGTGCGGTACCACAGCGAGCCTACTGGGGCCGATCCGGGAGGCAAGATTTGGCTGCCGCTTTTAGCTACGCCGCCTTTGTACGCCTTAATAAAGGGTGTAACCAGCTGTTGCCATCCGGAGTGGTCAAAGCCGTTGGCGTAGTCGCCGATAGTTGAGCCTGCTATCTGGTCCTGGAAAAAGTTGCCAATGTAGTGGCCCTCGCCCGCGTCATTCCATGTGATCAACTCAACCAGGTCCGGCTGCAAGGCCAGCACCTGTTCGAACCGCTGTGGCAAGTTGACCTCGCCGATACGATACCAGTCCTGTCCTGAGCCCAGATACTTGAATTGGAAGCTAGATACAGCTGGATACGGTGTCCAATTAGCGACCGCCTTTCAAAAAGAGCAAGAATAGGGAAACACAAACTTACGCATCATGAAGATCTTCCCAGCTGCTCGGGCCTGTTGGAGAAGGCCCTGGTCAACGCTGTCCGTAACATTGGAGACAATAGTGCCCGGAGAGGGCCACGCCGACTCCCAGCTAAAGGCACCATCGGCGACGCTATATGTCGAGAAGAAGTTGTTTGGCCAACCGCTCCAGTCGCTAAGATCGGGTACAAAGTATGGATTGACGCCTTTGGCCACCAGCGGCTGCCGGAAACCCGACAACCAGTCAGAATTGCTAATATATCCGCCTTCATAGGTGCTAACAAGTGGCCGGCCATTGACGGTATAGTATGACGGGTGAGAAATGTAATTGAGCAAAAATGGCGGGATTTGCGAAGGCGTGATAATTTGCCAGCTCATATCAAACGACATGAATAGTTTGAACCCGTGCTGGTCTGCCGCAGCAAAGAGAAACCCAAGCGAGTTCAATGCCCACGAGTCCGTGATGTCGTGAGTGTTAAGCGCAAAAGCGTCAAAGCCTACAGCTTGTGCATTTGTGATATCCTGTACTGCCTCCGCTTGGGTCATAGTCCCAACCATGTAATGCGCAAATCTACATACAAAAGAAAAGCGGCATAGTGTCAGTATCGGCGATGCATGTATGTCATCCATTTTCAATGCAGTTATTAAGAAAAACGCTCTCGCTTACACTGCTCTTGGCACAGTAGTTGATGTCGGGCCACTTGCTGAAGTCGATTTTGTAGAAGTCGATCTAGTCGTCGAATGAATGGACGATGTGCTCGTTGGAGGGGGCGAAGTAACCGGGCTACCGGTTCCTTTACTGACCTGCACATTATTGCCATAAGTAATTGGTATGTCAATATCTTGAGTTTCGCATCTCTTACCAGCGAGGCAGTGGAATATCCAGGCGGAATAGAGGTCCCACAAATACCAGCTGCAGACGCACCATTGAAGAAGGCCCCAGTCAAGCCGACCTCACAACAGAATCCGTTACCAAAGCTTCCTTTCCATAGGGACCATGCGGCACTTGCGCAGCTAGGAGCACCCTCGATGCTTCCAATACAATTGCTTGCTATTCAAGGAGAGCCATCGTCAGAAGTCACAGTTAAATATCTCAAAATCAACGAATACTCACCACTCGGACAACACGCCTCTACTTCTCCATTTCCAGCTGCTTGACAGAATGAGGTCGAGGGGCAGCAGGCCCCGCTTCCGCAAGACTGAGCACCAGAAGGGCATGATCCCGATTGCAGCGACCAGCCCTGGCCGGCTACACCTCGGGGTTGTAGAGGCGAGACGGCAACAGAAAGGGCTGGGGACGTAAGAGTTCCGAGGACGACTAGGGGAAGTAAAGCCCTCATGATCTCAATAAGGTGATGATAAGCACAAAGAACAATGTGAAATGGAAGTGGGAGCTCCTCAATACGAAGATCTGCTCTCTGGACGACATCTTCATCGTCTAAGTAGGCATATATAATATATATATAGGCGCGAGTATAAGTCTAGCTCGTCATGCAGATACCCAGACGTTGTAACGCTCCTCCTATTTATTGATTTTAGCCTCATCCTTTCATCCAGATCAAGCCAACAGAACTAGCACAAAAATGCTCTCTCTCATCACTTTTCAGCCGTAGGGAAGAAATCCTGAAATCAGTTTTCGTGGGATACAAGCTGCTTCACCCCGCATTTCTCCGCAAAGCGGGAGTCGGCCCGCACACAATATCTGGTACTTACTAGCATCCCATGATTCAAGGTCTTCATTTTTGTCGAATTTAATTTATTGGGACCCTTCATCCTGCTTCTATAGTATATAGGCCATGTGTACGCGGTATTTAAAGCCACTACTGAGTGGTAATGTGAAGGCTGCATAGTAGAGGGGCAAAATTATCTCTATTTCGGAGGAATTTTGAATTTTGCCCTTATGGTTGATAAAATTTCTTTCCAATAGTAATCTAGCAGCTTTAGTTCGGAGGTGCCCAGTTTGTTTCGTCCTGTTGTCAGTAAAGAAACTTGTAGAAGGCCGGAGCTTGCCCTGGTCTAGAAATTAGAAACGAATGTCGTGATATATATCAGATCTATATAAGAAATGCAATCTCGGAGCTACCTATGACAAATGATATTCGCCTAGACTCGAAGAAGCAACCACCATACTATTCCCGAACAGCACCTTTAGTAAGTCATTGCCTTGCATTCTTTGCTTGAGCAGTTATTTCTAGTTTGTCTTACCCTATAGATCATTATATTAGGGTAATGACCTTACTGCTTCGAAAACATTAACGAGGTGAGAAAATCCCTACAAGCCGCTACTTGGCGAGTCAGACCTCAATATCTGTTTGATGCTGTTAGCTTTTCTAGCCATTATGCTAATATGTGGGAAAAGTTTCTTATAGTCTCATTTTATACCTATATCCAGGCCTCATCCTTACTAACTAGTATAACGGGAATATTTTTTTAAAAAAAACCGTATTTATTAATCTTTGCCAAATGCCGGGGTATCACAAGCTTCATTGCTACTAAAATACAGACTGCCTAGATATCTATGTCTATCCAACTTGATAGTGACTCACCGCTCATTATAACATTATTTCATAAAAGCAGCAACTAGAAGGGGGAATAAAACAGATTTGTCCGTTACGCACGCCATTTTTTAAACCAAAAAAAAAGGGACCATTACTATGCGCACCACTTTTGGTTTCATCCTCCAAGATCAAAGTAATAAGTAGCGTCAGGCGTACGTCGAAAGGTCATATCTCGTAAGAATTTAGTCATAGACAGAGGCCTTGGACCACTTGGACCCGGCTCGAATTCTCTTTCCATATGTGTAAAAGATAAACGGGACAGGAATCAACAAGGCCGCAAACCCCCCCGTGATGCTAGAACCTGGCCCAACTCCGATGTTGTGGAATAATGGTCCCACGACCAACGGAAAAGCACCAGCGAAGCAAGATCGGAGAAATGTGTTTGCAGCCACCGCTGATGCGGCATACGCCTGGAACGTATCCACAAGATAATTGAGCGCCGCTTGAAAGATGGTGAAGAAGCCTGTACCAAGCATGACGAGGCCAATGCAGGGAACGATCCAATGAATGTCGAGCCGCGGGCCGGTCCAGCCTGTCAAGAATTGTCCACCACTGAAAAGAAGAGAGCCAATCATCATGGGCGGAAGACGCTTTTCGGGAACTGCTCGATTGCCGGCAGCGCGATATGCCTTGTTATACAACAGTTGGTTGTACACATTAGCGGCACATCCCAGAATAGCTCCGACAAAGATACACAAGAAGGGCAGTGTCGCGATTAGAGAGTTCCATCCGCGAATTTCGCGGAAGATAATGGGGATACCTCCTAGTTGCATATACAAAATGCCGTAGCAGAAACTGGCGTACAGGGCGACGAGGAAGCAAATGGGTGTGAAAAGCAACTGTATAGGCCGGACCAAGAACTTCTTACACAAGTCTTTGACGTTGACGTCCCATTCCTCGAATTTAGCATGCAGAGCCCAATTTCCGCTCTCATGACGCAGGCGACGTGCCTTGTAAACAAGCAGTTTCGGAGGGTAGCTCTCGTCGATGAATATGATTGCAATAACGAGAATGAAGGCCTGGAGAATTCCAGTGAGATATTCGGTCCAGCGCCATCCGAGGCTTGGCTGCTCCGCTACTGCAGCAGAGACAATAGGGCCTACGTTATGCGTTAATGGGGGTTCGTAGTTCTAGTATGATTGCGGCGATCAACGCAGCATTATCATCACCATCATCAATTGATTGCTTACCCAAAGCCGGACCGCCGACGACGGCCATCGCATAACCAGCCATAGCGATACCTCTCCATGCTGGAGTGTACAGATCGCCTAAGACACCACCTGTATTTGTAACAGGCGCAGACGCAAAGAAGGCCCCAAAAAAGCGAGTTAGCATAAGAGTTTGAAGATCCTTGGCCGTAGCGCTCCCAAAGCTAAAGCAAATAGCAACGAACATGGGCGCCATGACGGCAATGCGTCTGCCATAAACTTCGCTAAGTGGCGCCCATAGTAAAGGGCCAATGCCAAAACCAAAGAGGAACAAGGTAGTGCCCAAAGTGGCAACTTGTGTTCCAACGTGGAATTCATGGGCGACTTGCGCGGTGCCAGCAGAGTAGGCTGACGAAGCCCAAGTTGCTGTCATTGTAACAAGTCCGTAAAGAGCCGTGGTGAGTACCTTTTTGTGCGTAGGCCAGTTGATAGGGTGATAGGGGTCATCAGATCCGTCAAAGTCGACAATTTGATCCTCTGTCGTCGGGGCATGCGCGAGTGGATGTGTGAATTGAATGTTTGGTCGCGAGCGAATTCGTGATAAAACTGTATCTCGTCGTGACAGGGTTCGATCTAAGGCAGTAGCAGCTGAAGAGTCGGCTCGAGTCCGTCTCCTGCCTGTCTGAGACACATGAGAGCGGATCTCTTGAAGCGCGGGACGGTGGCCATCAAGATCATCGTCTTTATCTTCATCATGTATGCTGTAAACAACATCATGACTACTCATAGCGCTCACTTCATTAGGACTATCTTCAAAAGCGGCAGCATCGTGAATTTGAGACTGTGACCGTCTACGAGCCTGGTCTTCTTCATCAGGCATTTTGAAGATTGTAGCACGTGAGGAGCATTGAGAAGCGGCTTTAACAAACCACCATTAGCGCAGCTTCAGTCCCGCATCATAGACAACTTCGAGAGCGAAAGCGTCCATATTATATACCATTCACTACGGAGTACCCCTTGCAGTACAGGAAATCTTGAGTGACAACACAGCCGAAAGCCGGAAAGAAATTCCCACACTTTAATCTTACGCGACCCCAAGCCAACCAACAATGGGCGAAGGAAAAAAAATTCAACCCCTAGTCACTTTTCAACAATCTGCCTGTCACCATTTGCGATCCACAAGACGGCTCAATTGTGCCGATTTCTACAACCCTTGCTGACGTCACGACCGATTCAACTCTTTAAGGGCCGGCCGGCGAAAGATGTAAGCACGAGCCGAAGACGGAGCCGAAGCCAGCTAAAGTAGCTGTTAGTTAGTCATCGAGATGAAAGTTTACTTCTCCTAAGATACTGATATAGTAGCCGACTACGAAGTTGTACTCAAGCTTATTTACCGGCTACTTGCTTGCGAAGTCACCGTACAGATAAGAAGATATTCGATACCGATAAGATCTATTGGTCGATTCTGCCCAGGCTTTCTATCCTATCAGCTTCAAAGGCACCGTTGAGACCGCCAAATAGTAGTAGTATTAGTCAAGAGTCGGGGATACCTAAGACGGGAGTACGGATTTAAAGCCGATAAGGCTTGAGTGGAGTCGGGTTTGAACTGTGACCCCAGATGTTTCCTAGCCTCTCTCTCACCTCCCATATCAGCGTATTGGTTCGCTAGAAATATCAAGTATGTACAATGGTATCTCGGAAATCAGATGATCACAATTTTGTTAAGAGCTACTTTGTGGGAAATCGATTTTGTCAGTGTTTCCCAACTTCCTCTTGATAACCAATGCCACGATGAGTAGCTCTTGAGATGATTCCATTTCCTACGGTTTACTTTGTTGACCTAAAAAAGATCTATATATTCTAAATCAATCTTCGTCAAACCCTTACACACCAATATAAACATTGCCTTTTAAGGTAATTTATACTATTAAGGAAATCTTTCGGTAAGGCATAGTTAAGGACAGCATTGGAGGCAAACAATCGGTGAAGTATATGCCATCTACCCTGCACAATCTTTCTCCAATGTTATCCTTATTCGTGATGACATGGAATTTTTTCATAACGGGCGGATCCGTAAACATAGTAAACGGACATGTCCGCTATCATTCGTAAAAGATGACGAATACTCCGTAAGATAAAAGGAGTTTGGTGCTCGGCCGCTAAATCGATCTCCGAGCAAAGCTTGCTCGCACCAACCCGCACCAAATTACGGAGTACGGAAGCTAAATGGTGATTTAAGGGGTTCTATACATACAAGATACAAATCAATGCCTGTCTAACATAACACGAACCAGATATGGAAATAACAAATCTAAGAGACAAACTATTAATTTCAAGACACTACACAATAAATCCAACGTTTTCGACTAATTGTTCATGGTCTTTGTATCCTCTTTCTGAAAATTACAATTCTCAGTCATACTATAGATATATATTTTGCAGACAATTTAATCATGAAGTCGGCGAGATGGCCGAGTTGGTTATGGCGTCAGGTTAAGGCTACCTTAACAGCAATTCCTGGTGGAGCAATCCGCGTGGGTTCGAGTCCCACTCTCGTCAATTTTTTTCTTTTTGCTTCATTTCTATATTCTAAAAGTTGATTCAACTTATTAATTCATGTTTTATTTGATCGTAGATTTGCACCAGTAGGCTTTTTTCACTTGGCCCATTCATTAAATGAGTGGTATGATCCTTTATCAACGTAAAGCATTGGTCATTTTATAGTCACAATGCGAATCCATTATTACAAAATTATTATTGAGAACATTTACATATTGCATTTTCTGCTGGGTCGCTTGGGTATGCATCTCGTCCCGAGATTATTTGACACCCCAATGCTAAGTGATTTGCTGTATTTTAATTAGCATAGCAGTTGGCAAAGTAAGCAAGAGTCAAAAACAACAAATGGCATGAAAGTCTGATTTTGTTTTATAGATGAAAAGATCTTATTAAGAGGGTCTCGCAGTATATATTTCTAGCGACTATCTTAATTACATGTATCTTACATTTTTCACAATCCTGCAATTACTCTGAATCCTTGAAAGCCTCCAACTTGAATAACTTCTTTGCATTATCCTTTCCGATTTTCCTCACGTCCTCGGCATTCTTCAAAGTAACACCATCGTACCAATCACATGCATCGCCAAAGGATTCGAATGGGTAATCGATTGAGAAAATGATGCGGTCAGCGCCAATTTCCGTAATGCAGTACTCCAATGTAGGCGTTGAAAAATGACCGCTGGTGGTGATCCAGATGTTCTGTGCGAAATACTCTCGGATGGTCTTTTTACAAGAAAGACCCAGAGGCTTCTTCACATCTTCGAACCAATGGTTAATTCTCCATAGGTCAAAGGGAATGTGTTCGCCTAAATGGCCGATGATGACTTGAAGCTTGGGGTGTCGGTCAAAGACACCATTTGTGACCATTCCCAAGAGGTGTAGACTGACGCCGTGAGCAAAGCTAAGCGGAGGACCAATAAGCCACTTGCGTTTGGCCCATAACTTGTCATGGATAGTTCCGGTGGGATTCCTAGGGTGTAAGTAGAATGGGACGTCTAGTTCGGTAACAGTGGACCAGAATATGTCCCATTCAGGACCATCATAGAACACCATGTCATCTCCATCGACGCCGGCTCGTTGTGTATCATTAACAAGTACACCTTTGAACCCTAGCTTGGTTACACACCGTTTTAGCTCAGCGGCTGCCTCAGCGGGATCATGCATAGATAGTGTGCTAGTTTTGAGATTTAGCCTTTGTTGTTCGGAGTCTGAAGGATATGAGAGAATAGTTGACAAGTACTTACGCTAGTGCTCCGAATCGGTCTGGGTGGTCCTTGATGGCGCCAGCAACATAGTCGTTGACCTCAACAGCAAAGGCTTGTGCTTCCTTGGCATCCCAAATATCCTGCACGCCGGGCGCTGTGTAAGAGAGCAATGTGTAACCGACACCATGCTTGTCCATGTAGGCGATGCGAGTGGTGGTAATATCTGTAATCTCTTCTGCGTGCTTTTCAGCGTCGATAGCAAAAAGCGAAGCCCACCATCTGGTCTTCTCCCGCATGCGAGGTAGGGCAAACGCCTCTTCGATAGCTACTTTGCCAAGCATTTTTGTTAGGATGATGTTGTGGGTATTGTAAGATGGTCTACTAAATACAACAGACAGTAGCAATGATGAATTCTTCTTATTGATCAAGTCAAAGAGACGGATATGAGATCTAGTATAAGTAGGAACCAATTATCCTTTAGTCATCAGCGTGGGAGCATAATAGACGCATCGTCTTCGGCCCCAGATTACAACCGCGCGCCCCTCATCTGTTGTCCCTCTTCCGCAATGTGTCGGGTGGAGGCCAGCAACCTCATGTTTTGGTGAGTTGCGGCGGATGACGTCTTATTGAGCATTCAGGGGGTGAGGAGACGGCCCCATCAAGAGATCGAGACTAGAAGATGCCAAAGCCCACGGAGAGAATAGATCTGAGGGAGAATGCTGATAAAGCGGGCTACAGTGGGTATTTGTGGGAGATATGAATTGGAGCTAATATGGACAACTTTGTACTACTTCATAGAGATGGAATTTGAAAGGCCGGAGGAAGATG